>JACEFZ010020991.1:0-22557 GCA_014155875.1 Cepaea nemoralis
AGTCATGCCGTATTCCAACTATGAACTACATATTTCATGTGGTGTCATTGGAATCATAGAAATAATCCTTTTATTGGGGAAATATAACTTGTGTAATAGGAGGATCTGCAACATTAAGCAGATACGGTTATGGTTATGGCACACAGTGAACAACTTAGGTTAGAATTAATTGTAAGAAGACAGAGATTACGGTCGACGCTAAGGAAGCAGAAATATCACACTTTGATATACAGGTAAATGGTTATATCCTTAAACAAGTGAATCGGTACAACAATCTAGGAACAGTCACAACATCTGACGCGAGGAGACTTGGAGAGATTAGAACAAGAATCTCTATTGCCTTTTGCAAGATGCAAAACGTACAAAGAAATAAAATGATGTCAATTGCAACGACGAAAATGGTATGGAAGTGCTATTTACAACCTATACTTTTGTATGGATGTGAATCGTGGACAATGAGCAGACAAGCTGATAAACATCTAATGGCAGTGGAATTGTGGTTTATGAGGAAAATGCTAAGAATAACATGGCAAGACAGAAACACCAATGAGCAAGTCCTGCAAGAAGTAAATGAAAACAGTAAACTGATTGTAGAATTTAGCTGCAGACAGTCAACATTTTTGGGCACGTAATGAGAAGAAATAAACTAGAGAACTTGGTGACAATTTGCAAGATTGAGGGCAAAAGAACAAGATGAAGGCAAAGAAGTAAATATTTGGATGGCTTGACCACGTGGCATGGTTGAGACAAGAATACAGAGTTGATCCACGACTCTAGTGATCGTGTAAGATTGCGAAATATAAACACACCCGCTTAGCGGCATTATACATGATGATGCCGATGAATAGGGGAAATATGTTAGAAACATGTAAAAAGAATGAGTTAAACAAAGCAAGAATGTCGCAACAACCAGGGTATTGTTGGAAGAATAAAAGAACTTTAAGAATCTGGACATCACAAAGTATGTTATCTGATAATTTAAGGATTCACGAAACTGAAAATGTTAATTCTACAGTCAAATGAGTAATTCTTCGTCTTCTGTTCGTTCTTTCATGCTTATACCCACAGATGAGTTGTTGCCATGTAGCTAACAGCTTTTGGAGAGCCTCTTTTGTTCCATAGAGTTTTGAATGCAGCGCCGCTTCACTAGGCCAGCATTCTTTCTTACCTGGTTTTACTCAGGACACATCTGGAGAACATGCTCCGTAGTCTGATTACGCTGCACGCATGAGTATAGTGGTGAGGTACCCAGGTAAGTCTGTTCATATGCTTGTTCACAAGTACTAACCGAAGCCTTTACACGATGATCTGTCCATGCCTGTCAAGAGAACGATCGTCGCCGTTGATCTTGCTCCGTTCTTTACTGGTAGCCCGTATAACTCTTTTTCTCGTAGTATGTAAGCTCGTTCTCTTCCTGTTGAAAATGAATGAATCGGCACACAAACATATCGGAAGTAGATTCAGTAAGCTTTACTTGAACACTACTATCCATCCATCCATCCTGTACCAAGCCGATAAGCGTGGCGGTCATTTTTCGCCATTTCACTCGATCACAAGAGTCGTGGATTAGCTCCGTGTTTCTGTCTCGAAAATGCCATGTGGCCAAGCTATCCAGGTATTTACTACTCGGTCTCCCCTTGGTCTTTTCCCTTCGATCTTGCCAGTTGTCACCAAGTTCTCCAATTCATTTCTTCTCATAACACGCCCAAAATATTTTGACTGTCCACGTCTAATGTCTCTAATCACCTACGAACACGACACAAGTAGATAAATGAACGTTGCGGTCAAAACCTTCCTCACCAAACAAACAACAAACATACACAGGTACAACTAAACAGCAAACTATATAAAATGTTTAAAATGAGTAATTATTCCGTGTTTGTTGATTTTCTCAACTCATAAATTTATATAACTGGCTTTGAAAAGCATGCAAGCAACCACAGAACCGGATATCCTTCCTGCATTATACAATGGCCGGCTTCCAGGCCTAGAGGTTAGCGACCTTTCTCCGTGATCTCGTATACTCTCGTAGGTAACGTGACGACGGTGAGAATCAGCAGTGGGTCGAATCGCGTCGGTAACTTACGGGGTATGTGAGACGGCAGCTCAGAAAGCAATGGCAAACTACTGAGCGTAATCTTGCCAAGAAATCAACAATCAGCTGAAAGATGCTGATGTTGACAGCGATGTCCTGTAAAGGATATGCAAAACATTATACAATGATCTAGTCTCCTCATCATTATAGCATCCATAAACCCCAAACGTCAGTCGCAGGGATGTTGTGATGGACGCATCAGTATTCAAATGACGCATCGGTAACTAAACTCCTCCACCGCTCTCTGCCATCAGCGACTTCCACACATGTAAAATTGCTACATTCTGTCCACTATTTAATGTTATCACCGCAGGATTTGCTTGGTCTACCGTCTCTGTGCTTGCCCTCCCTGTTCCCAGATGGATTGTCTTTGGAAGGGTGTATGTCGTATAAGCAGGCAAGGTTTTAAAGTATCATCACTGACATAAGTGTTCTTAACGACCTTCATTTTAATTTCCCTGCTTCAAGAATACAGTCGATTTCTCCATGTATTCCAGCATTCGAGCTATGTCATTTTCGTAGACCTAGCATAATGCACACTATTTAGTTGTGTCTGTTTATTCCCTTCATTTTCTCTTTCTCTTTATTCTATATTTATTACTATGCTATCAAATGAACGACGTTTTCCGCCAACAATTTATTGTGCTAAAGAATCAAAACACATGTTTTTCGACTCCAGTGTTGTTAAGAATGTATTCTCAATAAATGTCATGCGATAACTTGCTGCGTTACCACGGGAGCAACCCTTAGCAAGTTCCCATTGCTACCGTGGTGTAAAATGCAAATTTACTTGGCAACTGTAATCACCCAGTCTTCTGTATTTTTGAAACTTGCCAATATGCAGTTTTAGCTTCTATAGTGACTTCCATATCACGCATTGATAGTGGTGATTTGTTAGGAATAACCTTGGCGACATTTCATTGGCCTTTCCTAGATCTTAATTATTTTATAATTTGACGTTATCTACTTTCCCGGAGATGACGTAATTAAATGTCGGATTAACTACGCCGCTCTTGTTTGACTTCAGTTCTCGAAGAATCCCGCCATGGTGATTCATTTCCCATCTGTCTTCATAAAGGAGGATTTGTCTGTCATTCTGGAAACTCTAAAATAATAGATTGCTGATAGATTGGTTCATATCTGTGGATAAAGTGAACGGATTGCATTGGAATAAATACTATTTGATCTAGAAAAAAATTGTCAGTTTTTTCACAAATCAAAAAAAGAAAAATACAAAGTAAAGGTTTCAGATGCGGAAAGGGTATCAAAAGTAATAGGTTCAAGGAAGTAATTAGCTCGGGGAACCTAGTGGCCTCTGAGGATAACTCCAGGCAGTGTAGGTGGCTCGTGTGCGTTTGTGTGGTTGCAGATGATGGAGTTTGTGAAAACAGCCCACTAACATTCTGAAAACAGTTACTGTAGTAATAAAGTGGGTTGAAGAAAGGAATAATAGCTCTGGACTTTCGATCTGGCCGAGTGTGTTAATGCGCGTCGGCTTATATGTGTGTCAATGTAGTCAGACACACGTTCCAGTGTCTTGCTGCGTATTCGGTATATGGTGCTAACTCCAATTTGTACAGATAAATCGGCATCTGTTGGATAATGTAGGTACTATCACAATCTAGGTACATTATATATATATATATCATCATCATCATCAGCAAATGCAACATTTATTTTACGATGACCAAGTCTACAAGATCGCTGTTTCTCATGGTAGTAAAGTAAAGTAAAGTAACGGCATTTGGCGCAAGACCCATATTTTTTATAATATAAATAAATCGCCACTGAGTGAGTGACATGGTTAATATCACGTCGGTCACTTTTATATCCAATACATTTTCTGGTACCGATTTTAGGCGTGGTCATTCTGGGAGAAAATATAAATTATAAAAATGTGAATACTCCACCCCTATACGAATCGAATGTATGACCACTGGGTGGCGTTTGTTAGTACTTGGTTGGTTGGTTGGTTGGTTGGTTGATTGGTAAGTTTGTAGGTTGGTAGGTTGATAAGTTGGTAAAGTAGTTAGGTAGTTAGGTAGTTCGGTAGTTAGGTACTTAATTACTTAGGTAGTTAGGTATAACAGTAGACGGTACTACCTGGTTTCTGTTAGCACCGAACGTTGGGCGGCGCTTACCAAACCCGACACCCCACATTGTGCCAACGGCTTCGGGCGGAAGAGCACAATTGGGAGGGTACAAGCCTTACCCTGGTGCGAGGAAATGCAAGCTAAAGACAAAATTGTCATGGCAGGGCTGACCAGGCCCTAAGCCTTGGTTGGCGACTGGTCTAGGATCGAAGCTCCGACAGGCGGACAGTTAGAGCAATGCTTTGCTGATCCGGCAGCTTCTGCAGCTTGTCTTGTTCCAGATGTAGGGGTGTTACCTTTCCTCTGGAGTGAACTAGGCAGGCCGAGAGAGGGATCATGCTGCATGGGCAACACATGATCTCTATATTTTAGCCCAGGCTTTGTGCTATGGAGAGGCAATAACTCCATCCCTGGTCTTAACTGGTCTCGGAATCAAAGCGAGAGGAAACTGTTACGGGTTATAAGTCCTTGTCAGTTGGCGTAGACATGGGGCGCCACGCGTTGCCTCTGACGGTGGGAGACACCTATAGGTGTCACTGATCAGCTACCGCCCGCCTCAAACTGGGCAGCCCCCAGCCAATTGGGTGCTGATCCGCCACAGCCTGCCTGCTTCAATGGGTGCTTGGGGCTAGGACAAAATCTGAATCGCAGGCTGTAAAACCAATGCACCAGGTACAAACAAAAATAAAAATAGAAACCTCAAGCTACGGCTTGCAACCTGGAACGTGAGAACCATGTGTCCAGGATTTTCCACTGACTTGACCAATATTGACGATGTGAGAAAAACGGCTGTGATTGATGCCGAACTCAATCGTCTTAACATTGATATTGCTGGCCTGCAGGAGACTCGCCTCGCTGAGGAAGGGTCACTCAGGGAAAACAACTACACCTTTTTCTGGAAGGGTAGAGGGCAGGCAGAAAAAAGGCAACACGGTGTGGGCTTTGCAGTGAAGAATTCGCTACTGGGAATGATTGAAAGTCCAGCAGGAGGAAATGAAAGACTATTATCCCTGCGCTTGGCAACCTCTTGTGGGTTTGCCACCATTATTACTGCATATGCACCGACACTCGATTCCTCTGATGATGTGAAGGATTTGTTCTATGAGGAGTTAGACTCCGTGATCAAGGCAGTTCCAAAATCTGACTACATTTATATGCTCGGTGATTTCAATGCTCGTGTGGGCAAGGACTCGAGTTCATGGCCAGTGTCCCTTGGAAAATACAACATCGGTCGCATGAATGAAAATGGGCAAAGGCTGCTGGAGCATTGCACCAGTAATGACCTATGTATTACAAACTCTTTTTTTAAAACAAAAGAGATGCATAAGGTCACATGGAAACATCCAAGATCCGGCCATTGGCACCAGCTGGACTTCATCATCACACGGAGACAACATCTGAACCATATATCATTGACTCGTAGTTACCACAGTGCTGACTGTGATACAGATCATTCTTTGGTTGTTGCAAGAGTTAGACTGAGACCAAAAAGAATCTACACAGCTAAACACAAATCTAGCCCCAGGATTAATATTATTAACACTCATGATCCTGAAAAGTGCTTTCAGTTTCAACAGCAACTTGAAGACGCTTTCACTGATACACCAGAAAATTGTACAGTAAATGAAAAGTGGGGTCAAATTAAGGAAACTCTTTATAAAACTGCCGTAGGGGTTTACGGCACTGTGGATCATAAGAGGCAGGACTGGTTTGCGGCCAACAGCGAGACTCTGCAGCCCTTGATTGATAAGAAGAAGAAAGCTCTCTTAAGAAACAAGGAAAGACCAACGCGTAACACTCTGAGTGAGCTAAGGCAAGCTAGGAAGGATGTGCAAAAGGCTGCCAGGCAGTGTGCAAATGATTATTGGATCAAGTTATGTGAGTCTATTCAAATCGCAAGTGATAAGGGAGACATAAGAAGCATGTATGAAGGAATAAAGAAAGCCTGTGGTCCAGTGATCAAAAGAAGTGCACCGCTGAAAACCTTGACTGGAGAAGTCATCACTGATAAGAAACAGCAGATGGACAGATGGGTAGAGCACTATTTGGAGCTTTACTCAAGTGAGACCAAACTAGCTGATGATGCCCTAAATGCCATAGAGGCTCTACCAACTCTTGACCACCTGGACACACTTCCCACCATAACAGAAGTTAAGTGTGCTATAAATGAACTTGCATCTGGCAAGGCTCCAGGTAAGGATGGGATTCCAATAGAGGTTATCAGGAGTGGGCAAGAAACACTCACTCTACAGATCCACCAGCTAATAGAGCTATGCTGGCGTGAAGGACAAGTCCCACAGGATTTCAAAGATTCAAACATCATAACGCTGTACAAGAACAAGGGTGATCGGAGCGACTGTAACAACTATAGGGGTATCTCACTTCTGTGTATTGTTGGAAAAGTATTTGCCAGAATTGTTCTGCGCAGACTTCAAGTCCTAGGAGATCAAGTCTACCCCGAATCACAGTGTGGCTTTCGACAGAACCGGTCTACCACTGATATGATATTCTCATTGCGACAAATGCAAGAAAAATGCCGTGAACAGAATCAACCACTGTTTATTGCCTTCATCGACCTCACAAAGGCATTTGATTTGGTCAGTCGTGAGGGTCTGTTCAAGGCACTAAAGAAGATTGGCTGCCCACCAACTCTTCTGTCCATTGTGGAATCGTTCCACACAGGCATGAAGGGTATAATCAAGTTTGATGGTGCAACTTCTGAAGAATTTGAAATCAAGAGTGGAGTTAAGCAAGGTTGTGTACTAGCTCCCACCCTCTTTGGAATATACTTTTCACTTCTACTGAAATATGCATTTCGTGATCAGGATGGTGGTATATACATTCACTCACGCTCAGATGGCGGCCTCTACAATGCTCAGAGATTGAAGGCTAAGACCAAAATTAGGAGGGTACTGATCAGAGAGTTGCTTTTTGCAGATGATGCTGCAGTTACGACCCACTCTGAGGAAGAATTGCAATGTCTACTATCTGCATTCTCCAATGCTTGTTCTGAATTTGGTTTAACAATTAGCAAAAAGAAGACACAGATTATGTCACAAGGTGCACATGGGGTACCATCAATCTTTATTGACGACGCCGAACTAGAGATAGTAGACCATTTTACATATCTAGGATCAGTGGTAAATAGCAAATTATCCCTAGATCAGGAAATCAACATCCGGATTGGTAAGGCAGCAACAACAATGAACAGGTTAAGAAAAAGAGTCTGGGAGAACAGGAAGCTTACTGCCAAAACAAAAGTCCTTGTCTATCAAGCCTGTGTCCTTAGTACTCTTCTCTATGGCAGTGAAACCTGGACAACTTACTCACACCAAGAGAACAATTTAAACAGCTTTCATATGCGGTGTCTGCGAAGAATTCTTGGTATTAAGTGGCAAGACAAAATCACAAATACTGAAGTATTGGAAAGATCAGGTTGTGTGACAGTTTATTCCATGCTCAGTCTTCGTAGACTTAGATGGATAGGACATCTTAGGAGGATGGATGATGGTAGAATACCAAAGGATATCTTTTTTGGTGAATTACAGATGGGTAAGAGATCTCAGGGTCGGCCTCTACTACGATACAAAGATGTGTGTAAGCGGGACATGATTGATACAGGCATTGATAATGCACATTGGGAGCAAGTCGCCGCTGAACGTGTTGCGTGGAGGGCAAATATCAGAAATGGAATAAAGTCAAAGGAGAAAATTATTGCAGAAAAGTCACACACCAAGCGTTTGAGACGTAAGATGGTGCATGATGGTGGAAATGACCACGTGTTCACATGCACACACTGTGAACGGACATTTACAGCGCAAATTGGCCTTATCAGTCACACTCGCTGCCGCCATAGTTAAAAGTTATTATGCCTTTTTAGAGCACAAACTATAGTCTGTCAAGACGGCAAGGTGCCAATGAGTTAGGTAGGTAGTTAGATAGTTAGTTAGGTAGTTAGTTAGTTAGTTACTTAGTTAATTAATCAGTTAGCTAGCTAGCTAGCTAGCCAGTCAGTCAGTCAGTCAGTCCATCAGTCCGTCAGTCAGTCAGTCAGTCAGTCAGTCAGTCAGTTAGTTAGTTAGTTAGTTAGTCAGTCAGTCAGTTAGTTAGTTAGTTAGTTAGTTAGGTAGTTAGTTAGTTAGTTAGTTAGTTAGTTAGTTAGTTAGTTAGTTAGTTAGTTAGTTAGTTAGTTAGTTAGTTAGTTATTAAGAAAAGAAAAGTGGACCCCTAGTGTCGCTTTTTCAATGAAGAATGGGGAGTAAAGAATTTCTTTGTGGAAATAAAGGACCAGAAAACCAGTTGGGTAATATGCAGCAAAAGTGTTGCCGTTTTGAAAAAGTACAATCTTCGGCATTACTACGAAACAAAACATCTATCAACATATTCAAAGTTTTCTGGAAAGTTACACTCTGAGAAATATGAGTCCATGAAACTTGGTTTAGAAACACAAAGAGATCTCTTCACGAGAAAGTTTGCTGAAAATGAAACTGTCACTCATACAAGTTACAAAATAGTGCATAAGATGGCAGAACGAGGAAACCCGTTTACTGATGGCAACTTTATCAAAGAGTGTATGATGGAAGCAGCTAATGACTTGTGTTCTGAGAAAGCCGATGTGTTTGGAACTATCAGCCTTTCGCCAAGTTCAGTTGTGCAAAGAACAGGAGAACTTGGAGAGAACATAGTGCTACAGATACGCGAAAAAAAAACTAGGGACATTTTGTGGTATTCTCTTGCGCTGTATGAGTCTACTGATTTCTTGAGTACGTCAGAACTTCTCATGTTCATTCGTGGTGTCATTTTGGTCTTTCAGATAACGGACGAGTTGGCGTCCGTTTGCAGCATTCATCGAACAACAACTGGAAACGACATTTTTATGGAGGTGCAAAAAGCTTTGCAAAACTATAACCTCAGTGGAATCAGCTTCGAGGTGTTACAGTTGATGGAGGAAAAAAATGGCTGGAGTAAGGAAAGGTCTGGTAGAGCAGATCAGGACTCAGTTGGAAGATTTGCAAATTCCGGGCGCTCTCTTCATACGCTGCATCATAAATCAGCAAGCATTCTGTGGGAAAGACTTAGATATTTCTTGTATACTGAAAACAGTCGCTTCTGCTGTGAACTTCATTCGGGGATATGCACTCAATCTCCGTCAATTCCAGGTTTTTCTTGAACAAATTGATTCTGAATTCTGTGACTTGCTTTATCACACATCTGTGAGGTAGCTCAGTTGCTGCAAAGTCTTGTTTCGTTTCTACAAGCTCCGAAAGAAATAGATGTTGTCCTCACTGAAAAAGATAGAGCTGATCCACAGCTGTCAGATCCTACTTGGCTGTCAAAGTTGTCATTTTTGGTCGACATCACATCCCACATGAAGAACTGAATTTGAAACTTCAGGGAAAGGATAATCTCGTCTGTGACTCTACAGAATCATCAAAGGATTTCGGAGAAAGCTGTCATTGTTTGGAGCACAACTGGAAGGAGAAAGCTTTTCTCATTTTCACAGTTTCAAAGAGTTTTGCGCTACAATCGCCGAAGATGTCAACCTCGATATTCCGAAAAAAAATTATTCGTGACTTGAAAAAGCATTTTTGGAGAGATTTTCAGATCTTGACAGAACTGAGAGTGACATTCTTCTGTTCCAGAATCCGTTCGATTGTAACCTAGATTATGTGCCAGTTGATTTACAGTTGGAGCTCATTGATTTGCAAGCAAATGACTTGTTGAAAGAGAAGCACAGAGAAGGAAAACTTGTTGAATTTTACCGTTGCTTACCTGATGTTGAGTTTCCGAAACTGAAGAAATTTGCCGCTGGTAGGCACCGGTGTTTGGAACAACTTATGTCTGTGAGCAAAAATTTTCAAAAATGAAGTTTGTGAAGTCAACACATCGAACGAGATTGACTGATAAACATTTGAAAGCAATTCTCTTGATTGAATGCAGGAATTCCAAACCAAACATTGATGATATCTTGAAAGCAAAATATCAGTTTCACAAATCTCACTAACTTATTTTGCTGCTTAGTTTGTGAGATTCAGGTGCATACTATGTATGGTGTAACTATCTTTTTTCTAACGTCACCTACTTTGATAACTGTTTTAGTAAATAAATATGTTGGTTGTCTTTGTTTGTTTGTTGTTTTTTTTTGTTTTTTTTATTGCACGCCACTCACACATGAGTAACTTAGATTTTCGTAATTTTTTACCAGAGCTTTCGTTCTGACTTGCACGTATTGTTAAAGTTAGTTCCATATCCTTTACAGGATGTTTGTAGTCAACACCAGCATATTTTGCTGTTACTGATGTCTTGGTAAGTTTACGTTCAGTAGTTTGCCATTGCTTTCTGAACGACTGGCACCCATCCATTGTGTAAAAAACGAATGCAACGCGGTCTGCTGCCAAATCGCGCGCAGCTGTGTTTCGAACTTTGCCACGGAGACCAGCGCAAGTATTGTACAGAATGAGTATCCGGTCCGCGCTCGTCAAATTGTCAGTTATCCGGCCCGCCTTGAAAACAAGTTTGGTGATCCCTGCACTAAGGAAACATGCCCGAGTGAAGGGCTGTGTCTCGAGCCATGTTTTACTTACTGACATGACCTCCATTGTCTGACTACTTGTGGTCAAGGCAAAGGTACCACAATCTTCCTTCACAATTCTCCCTCCAGCTTGAGCCGTAAAGGCCTATGAACATCTCACGCCTTGAACAACCGATCTATCTGTGTAAATGACAGCATCACCATCTAAAGAATTCTCTTAGATCAAAGCCTGTACTTCCACATTCACAGCAGCTGGATTTTCTTGTATGCATTTTCTGTCTAGTTGAATTGAAATGTAAAAAACGTACAGAACTCTGATGGCACTCCTCGCCAGGTTCTAAGTCTTCATGTGAGCAAACCTGTTGAAAAATGACTTCGGCCTGACCCATCCACGACTGTCCTCTTTTTAACCTGCTGCATTTACTTTACTAATTTCACTATGCAGTGGATGTTGTGAGTTTGCGTTGACTCTGAGGTAGGCCACATCCGGCACCCATCTTCCCTATGGTCTTCCTCTTCCTTTCTTCCCGAGCATATATCCCTCCATTATTTTTCTTTCCAAACTTTCGTGACGTTTCAAATGACCAAAATATTTCAATTGTCTTTCTTTTATCGTCTTTGATAGCTAACCTTCTTCAGTATTCAGCTCTTGAAGTGTTGATGCATTTGTTCTTTTCTTTATCCAAGATATTCTTAGAACTCGTCGATAACATTTATAGTCAGAGGCATTTCTGCGCTGTTCAGTTTGTTCAGTAATTGTCCAGGTCTGACAGGCGTATGTTGCAATGGGAAAGATGCATGCTCTTAAAAATCTAATTTTTTGTAGTTCTATCTGTCCCACTCCACAATTTATTCAGTTGCTTTAGTCTTTGAAGAGCAATTTATATTCGTCTTTTAATTTCTTTCATTATGTCACCATTGTTGGTAATCAATGACCCAAGACATTCGGAATGTCCCACCACCTCCAAGTTTACCCCCATTACATATAGTTCTTTCTCCATAGTAGTTGTATCTGTATAGTTAGTTAGTTAGTTAGTTAGTTAGTTAGTTAGTTAGTTAGTTAGTTAGTTAGTTAGTTAGTTAGTTAGTTAGATAGTGTCACGGGAAAACTGCAGTTTAGTGATTCCTTGATAACTTACATATAAAACTACAATTTAGGAGGAGGGTTAACAATCGTGTACTTCATTCTGAGAGGAGGATAAAGTAAAGATCATTGACCGACTGGTATAAAAATAGGATACCGTGTGAGGGGTCATTGTCCATCTACTTCAAAGGACAGAACGACGGGGAGACTTCGACAACGGGGGAACGAACGAAGACGGTGATCCAAGAGTTCGGACGTTTTGAAGTACTAGCGTAGGGGAACACAGGGAAACCGCGGAAGAACGGAGGACGAGACGAAGCGCAATTGACGAATACGTGAGTTCACAGACGTTTGATGTGGGGACTTACGGCAAAATTTGATTGTGGATCAAAAGACAACGGAGGATTGGACACTCGATATAAATAGTAGAAACTGGGTTTTCTGTTTTAGTGTGTGTTCCAAAACTGGACAGAGATATATATGCATCCTATGTGTGGAAAAGAAATTATAGTCCCGTATTGTTTAAGGCAATGGGATATTAGTGCCGATGTGCTTAATTATAAATTTCAATTCCTGGATGATCACAGAAGATATAAGGTAATCTAACCTTAGCGTAATAGTAGCATGGGGTAATAGGTGTTTGTTCTTGCCTTGTAGCATTTCTTTCGTTTAACTAATCGTGTAAACTTTAGTGCACTCATAAGTCTTATGTCAGAGTGTCTTTCGGAGGCTTCTCAATATGGCTAGAGAAGGACTCTCACATAAGAAAATAGTATGAAGCAGACTCATATCACCGGATTACATATCTCTCCCACAGGTTCCAATCCCACTATTGTAATCAGAGAAGAAATGAAGGTTACTTCACTTGAGCAAATAAAGTACCTACCTAGAACCAACAAGAACATAGACGTGTTTTCATAGTGAGAAGAGATAACTTAACGTCAAATACAGAACACTGTATACTCAAACGAATATACAAGTAAAGCACTTAAAAGGAAAAAAGACGTTAACCTGTGGCAAGCAAGGATACTTAAAACTGCATGCAATTGCACTGGGAATAAAGATAAAACTTGATTAACGAGAGACATTGTGTAGAACATTTATATTAACTCTAGACAATGTTGGATAGTGGCGGTGTGTATTCCGTGCTGGACTGTAATACCTTCCAAAAACAGGAAATATATGGATTTCAGTGACTTACCAAAATCGGATTATTTTCTGGTGATAAGACATTGAACAGTTGTTTTTTTTTTTTTTTTTCAAGAATTGGATTAAGTCCAGACTCAAGCAGGAGGAAATCATCCAGGGTGAGAGCTGTCCATTTCTATGTTTGATGTCCTGTGGTTTGGCCGTATGAAGAGGCGAGAAAGTATACGGCACATACGAAGTCTAAAGTCCTATCTTGCACTCACATTAGCAGACACTACCAACTACATATATACATTCAATACATACAACTGACATAGTTTTCAACAATAAACATGTTATTAATTGTTGGAGGAAACTGTTGTCAGGGTACGTTATGAAGGAGAGAGAGAGAGAGAGAGAGAGAGAGAGAGAGAGAGAGAGAGAGAGAGAGAGAGAGAGAGAGAGAGAGAGAGAGAGAGAGAGAGAGAGAGTGTGTATGGAAGACAGAAGGGAGGAGTGTAGACAAAAGTCATTCAATAGTTCCAATAGTAGAAGGATATTAAATGTGTGCTTGTCGAGTCCACTTTCCTCCAGGGACGACAAGTGACAGTTAGTTAGTTAGTTAGTTAGTTAGTTAGTTAGTTAGTTAGTTAGTTAGTTAGTTAGTTAATTAGTTAGTTAGTTAGTTAGTTAGTTAGTTAGTTAGTTAGTTAATTAGTTAGTTAGTTTTTCCTCTTGAGCCTAGGAGCCGCATCTGGCGGTTCGCTGCTACCTGTTGTAGATCTTGGATGTTCACTTGGCATTGAATGAGCCTTCTCTGATGATGGTTCTACGCAGGGTCTCTCTTGGACTTCCCCGTTTTCTTTTCCCTACTGGTGACCATAAGAAGGCTTGGTTGTGTAGTCTTGTCTTGTCCATTCTGAGTACATGGCCGATGTAGTTCCAACGGCGTTTTCTTATAAAATTGGATACAATATCTTGCTTAGTCTCTTGTCTTATTTGCGTATTGGTTCTGAAATCTGTCCAGTGGAGGTTTAGAATTCTTCTGAGACATTTGTTATCAAAATTGTCTAATTTTGTTTATCTAAAGCTACCGTTGATTTCCAACTCTCACATCCATACGTTAGCACTGGAATCACACAAGAGTTGAAGATTTTAAGTTTCGTATGTTTGCTGAGTGTCTTTGACTTCCAGATGTTTGACCGTTTATTGAAGGCACCAGATGCCAGTCCGATTCTAGAAAATATTTCTGGAGTTGAGTCCCCTGTAGATGTCATTTTAGCCAAGCCAAACAAAACAAAAAAACATCGAGAATATCCAGATTGTATCCGTTCATAACATCACACACCACACACCTGAGTTAATATGAATGTTCCAATAACCACTTTGAGAATATCCTAGGAATTCAACAAGTTTGTGCAAAGCGTCTAATATTTAGAGCCAGAAATCTGATTCTGAAACAACGGGGAGTTTTATGATGGCGGATTGTCGAGCCGTCGATCAACCGTCTTAAGTCAAGCTAGAAGAAAACACATCCCGCCATCTTGACCCAAACCGGAAACTCCCTATCTGTATCTGTATGCATTATCTTTATTTTTGCTATGTTAACACAGGGTTGACCATTGCACCAGCTTAAACACACTACGCGCTCATGCGACTGAGTTTCGTTTGTAGTTCCACAGTAACCCGACCTCTGTGCTTATCCTAACGATAAACTAAAACACATCGTCGACATACGACAATATCCTACCCGGTCCTATGATCTGCTTACTGGTGATTCTCACAGCGTAAGCGTTTAACAGCACCGGAGATAATAGTGATATGCAGGCCAGGCCAGAATATATTGTTGTTGGCTCAGAAGTCCAACTGCCACATCTAATAACTACTTTCTGTTGGAAGAGGGCTGCAGCGATCCACGTAAGGAGGTATGGGCTTATCTTGAGTTCGACGGTTCTCTGTTGCACTCATCCTCAAGATCAAATGTTGCAGCACATGTTTCAGTCCCTGAGTAGAAACCTTCATACACATCATAGGCAAAAATTGCTGCGTTGGTCCAGGTTTCTCAGTTTGAACGGTACCCTCCAACAGTAAATGGGAAAAGCGATTGCCTCTCTATCAGGCCTAATATTTTCTGGCAATTAACTCCTCCAGCAGCTTGCCAATTGTATATTGTTGTATTTGATTTTTTTTTTTTTACAGAAAAGGAACATTTTTGGTGTTACTTTTATAAAAGGTATTCGCTGACTGGACATCAGTCAACTTATCGACTGTGTCCATCTGGTAATCAACTTTTCCTGGTTACTTGAATTGTACCCACCTCATTATTCGTGAGGTCATGAAAGAGGTCAAGGTCTAAACAACATTTTTGACAATAACTCGTGACAGGTTCATAATAATCCCGTGAAACTTACTGAACCCAAAACTCTCTGACCATATTACTGAATGCCTATAAAAGATTGACGGTCCTCGAATAAATTCAGTTGAAGATTCAATGTGCTAATATAGCCCATCTCACAACAGAACAACAACTCATTATCATTGGAGGTTTACAGGCTGGACAGTCACATAGTGTAGTAGCCAGAGAATTAAATGTGCTTAGAAGCACCATTAGTCACCTTTGGAGGCGATTTAAAAAAACTGGCTCAGTGGCAGACCGGTGGCCTCAGAATCACAACTGCTGCCGAAGACAACTCCATACGGCTGCGTCACCTAAGGAATCGATTTGCATCTGCGTCTTCCACAGTCCAGTCAATGCCAGTACCTCGTCGAATTTCAGATAAAACGGTTAGGAACCGGCTGCATGACGCTGGTCTTTGGACAAGAAGACCCTACAGAGGTCCTGTTCTTACGACCAGCATCGCCAGAACAATTTAGGTTGCTTGCTTGTGTTCGTTGGCTTGAGCTCCAACGCAAAAGTCCTGTATGTCGGATGAAGGCATCCTGTTGTCCAACATCATTGTGATGTCACACAGGACCTGAGGTTTGCGTGAGTATCCGTTGTCCCATGTCTGGCTTATTGGTGTGCAGACTGGTGGTTCCTCGCCATGCAGGCAGATACTCTCCGACTTCGGAAGAATCATCGATCCTACTGATGTTAGCCAGGTCCCCGAAGAGACCTGTTGCCCAGGACGCACGACGTGGACGTGTCAGCAGGACTTGGCCAGTATATATCCCGGCCCTGGTGCCTAGGAAAAACCTCTGCGTCCCAACAATTTAGGTAACCACGAGAAGTTAATGTCCAGTTGGACACAGTAGATAGGTTGACTGATGTCCAATCAGCGAATATATTTTATAAAATTAACACCAAAAGTGTTGCGTTACATTTTTAAAAAAATTTTTTGAACAGTATATTTTGCAGGATGATTACCCGATATCCCTGAATGTTTGTGTGGTCTTTGCCAGGCTTCGGCAAGGAAATCAGATAGCTATGTAACCACTCCTCCTTGAAGCTAACACTCACTATACTGTTGTTGTACATATCTGCTAGTTCCTCTAACTCGTTGTCGGTACACATACTAATGTGGTCATATCTTTTACTGGATAGCGTGCAGTGTCTACCTACTACACCACCACGGCTCAAGTATCTCTTGGTGTTGTTGTATTAATGAGTTACATGGACAAGAGTTACTTCGCTGTGACTCGAAGTCTATTTCCCCAGGTTCTACACACATACAAACACGCGAGGCCTTTTGAGTGTTGCGTCTATGCATCCGACTATTGTCACTAGAGGGACAGCCCCAAACCGTTTGGGAATCGGTGGTCCAAACATAAGAAATGTAAAAATAAAATAGCATTCCCGGTATTAGGTAAGGATTTCTCTGGAGACACAAACGAGCAACTGCCAAATATCAGCCACGCTTAGACTGTCAGTACACACTCATCTTGGGAAAATAGCACCATTCTGAAGGCCATATGTAGCGCCCGCACCACCCATCAATTTTTTATTTCTTTTTCTTTTTCCACAAAAGAAACTGATAAAGACAGGTGGGGTTACATAATTCAGACAGGGCCAACGAAGATGTTTCTAGCTGTAAAGACGTACAAGCGCTCGCGTGCACGCGTGTGCGGACACACACACACACACACACACACACACACACACACACACATACACACACACACACACTCACACATACACACACACATACACACACACATACACATAATTCCAGTTCTGGCGTGTGTGCATGCGCGTGGGGGGTCAAATACCTTAGGTCACAGGAGCGCCCTTATTGCTTTGCACTTTTAAAAATTAAGATATAATGATATAATATATTTTTGGCATTAAGGATTGTGACAAGAGATATCAGTCGTTGAATAATGGTGTGTTGTGGACCATTAAATAACTGTATTGAATTAACGATAACCTATGATAGCCTATAGGTTATCCTTTCATTTGGCCACCTATTACTAATAATCCATCCTCTTCTTCTTCTTCTTCTTCTTCTTCTTCTTCTTCTTCTTCTTCTTCTTCTTCTTCTTCTTCTTCTTCTTCTTCTTCTTCTTCTTTTTCTTCTTCTTCTTCTTCTTCTTCTTCTTCTTCTTCTTCTTCTTCTTCTTCTTCTTCTTCTTCTTCTTCTTCTTCTTCTTCTTCTTCTTCTTCTTTTTCTTCATCTTCTTCTTCTTCTTCTTCTTCTTCTTCTTCTTCTTCTTCTTCTTCTTCTTCTTCTTCTTCTTCTTCTTCTTCTTCTTCAGCGTTCCGAGCCATTGAGGTTCTTTGCTGCAGATACAATCCGTCTCCATTCGTCTCTCTGATGGACCTATCATGCCAGTCGTTGATTCCAAGTGCTTGTAGATCTGTATATGTATTATCTCTCCACCGTCTACCTCGGGGTCTACGGTCATTTATTTCCTGAGTGTAAGCGAGTTTTCCCTATTTTCCCTAATATAGATTCCCTATTATCTTCCATTCTTTCTGTATGCCCCAGCCATTGTAGTCTATTAGCCTTCATGATACCAGTGATTAGCGGGGACGTAAACAGATCATAAATGTCTTTGTTACTTCTACTTTTCCACTCTCCACTTTGTGTATCCCTAATGTGTCCAAAGATGCGTCTTAAAATTTTGTTCTCAAAGGTTTGTAACAAGGCTTCGTCTCCTTTCGTTGTACTCCAGGTTTCAGAGCCATACAGCACAACTGGTCTGATCAGTGTTTTGTATATTGTGATTTTGGTGTTACGAGATAGCGTATTTGATTTTAGAAGAAGATGTAGTGCATAGTATATCTTATTTCCAGAGTTGATTCTAGTTTGTATTTCTTCCCTTATAATGTTGGTGCAGTTGAAGATTGTACCCAGGTATTTGTATGTTTCCGTTCTTTTAATGGTCATATTATCTATTTGTATGTGGCCAGAGTTTTTAGCCATTCCGTCTCTTGAAATTACCATATATTCTGTCTTATCTTGGTTGATAACCAGCCCCATCTGTTGGGCTTTTTCCTTTTAGTGAGTCAATATTTCCAATGTCTTTTGTTCACTCTGCCCTATAATATCTATATCATCTGCATAATCAAGCAGCCTGGATGTTCCTCCAATATCACATTCCTCCTTTACCTTCCTTACAACTTTCTCTAGAGCCAGATTGAAGAGTAGCGGCGATAGTGCATCACCCTGTTTCAAGCCTGATGTTATTTGGAAAGGGTCTGATTTCCTGCCTTTATATGTTACTATATTATAAGTATCTTCCACGCATAGTCTGGTCATGTTAATTAACTTCCTTGGTATTCCAAATTCCTGCATAGCGTTCCATAGACTATTCCTATGGACACTATCATAAGCCTTTTTAAAATCCACAAAAATGTTATGGAGATCTCTTTAATATTCCCAATTTTTCTCGGCTATTTGTCGTAAGATAAATATCTGATCTATTGTTTATCTGTTTTGTCTAAAACCCGCCTGGTAGTCACCTAATATGTCTTCTGAATATGGTTTTAGTCTATTTAGTAATACTGCGGATAGTATCTTATAGCTTGTGGACAGTAGTGATATTCCTCTATAATTTCCACATTGGAACTTGTCTCCTTTCTTAAAGATAGGTATCAATAATGACTCTTTCCAGTTATGGGGTAATTCTTCTATCCTTCAGATTTTTATTATTAGTTCGTTGTCAAGGTCTCACATCCGAGGTTGCGACGCGTTGTCTGTACCAACGCCAGACAACATAACAACACGCAACCCTGAGTGATGTTAACCACTGCAGAGAGAACGCGGCGTCTTCGACGACGCCCGGATAAGCAGCCAAGCACAGCAATAGAGCGAAGCTTAAACGACCGCTGGTCAGCAGTACACCCCGTGAACCTTGCAGGGGTCACACCAGCTGACGTGAGCGTGTAGCGTGTAGAACGCCAGAACTGGCAGACGGGTTTAGGTTGTTGAATGGACAGGTCGCATGGGTATGCGAGAGTGTTTGAATCTGCATTGAGAGCTAGCCTGTACGACAGTGGGAGACTGGTTCGAACGCTTGAATAGTTTGACTTGTAAGTGAGATGTTTATTGCTTGCATGTATTATTATGTATTGTAGTGATATTGTTCATGCCGTAATGATTGCTATGGATTGTCATTGCGCGATGTTTGTGCGATAATAAATGCAGCGCGTAAATAAAGCTTGTGAATAATACTTTCGGATATTCACTTCGTGTGATTTGATAGTTTGATATTGCTTCACACTTGCCAGAAAACGAGCTACTTATCTTGCTCTACGCAAGACTCTGACAAGTGCGAACGTGGTGGCTTTCGTCCGGGTTTTGAACCAAATGCGAACTTGTAAATTTTTTTGTCCGAGTTTGAAGCGAATGTGAAAATGCCGATAGAAGTGCGCAAGTCATAGATTAAGGTAAAGTAACGATTAAATAGAGTTGATTTAATTAAATTATAAGTGTGAAGATATTATTTGAAGCCAACCGAGGCGTCTTCAGACTTATCACTAAATTCAACAAATTTTGTACCTAAAATCCAAAATGGCGGCCGTGCCCTTGAATGTCATTGAGTAGGGTTAGTGTGAGCGTGAAAGTTGTTGATTGTGGTAACGACTAACAATAATACTTGACAGCATACAAACCTTTACAGACTTCAGTGACATTACACACACCATACATTTACAAACGTTCTAATTTTGTTTAGTTTAAAAAGTACAGGGATTTTTGTGTCAACTTTACCTGAGTCTGGTGAACTTCAAAAATTTTTGTGCGTCAACCCGAAAGACGTTCCAGTGTGATTTCGAGCACCACTAAACAGCACATTACCCAAGGATTACTTGAGTATAAATTTTTTTCATCTCTCTTTATACTTTCGTTAGTCTGGCTTTAGACATTAACTGTGCTATAAATATTTGTAACTTACTAACATCATAAGTAATTTTGTTTATATTTATTCCATCATACCTATTGTTCATCATGTCTTCTTTAAACGATTTCATTGAAATGGGTTTAAAATTGAATATGTCTGGTGAGGGATTGAGAACATGGAGTGAAAGTAAATATGCAGAATATCTTGTGAAACAAGAGCAGATTATTGAGCGGAATGAGATAGCGGCCGAAAGGGCGTCAAAAGCACAATCAGAAGCTGCTTTGAAGCTTCAACAGGCACAAGCAGAAGCTGCTCTAAAGGAATCAGAAGCTGCTTTAAAGCTTCAACACGCACAATCAGAAGCTGCTCTAAAGCTTCAACAAGCACAATCAGAAGCTGCAGCGAGGCAAGCTGAGATCTTAGCCCAAAGTAAGAAAGAAGAGCAAGAAACACAACTGAAAATTGAACAGCTAAAAGCTGAATGTTCTAAAGATAAAGTGAATAGAGAAACAGACAAAGATCAACCTCATAAAAAGTACCAAGGTCTGATCAGAAGTTACAACACAGGTGATTGCATAGCAGCATTCACTCAAAATTTTGAATTTGTTATGGCTCATTACAAAATCAGTATATGTAAGAAGTCTTTCTGGGGAACCTCTTAAAGTCATAGAGTCGATCCCAAATGACCTGAAAGAAGATTATCTTTACATTAAAGCAAAAATTATGTCACATTTTTTGCTAGATGAATCAGGTTATAGAGAACAGTTTAGGAAGTTGTCTCCTAAGCCAACACACACGTTCTCTGATTACATCTCAGAAATTCAAAATATTTTTTCTAAATGGCTGTCAGCAGCCAAAGTAAATGGAATTTATGACAAATTAGTTGATCTTATGTTGAGAGATAAGATTATCGCATCTCTCCCACCCCCCTTTTCTAAATTTTTGTTGGAATGTCAGTGTGAAAGTGTTCAACAGATTGAAAGTCGTGGCTCTGGTTATTTTGCAGCCAATAAGCATTGTTTCTCTAGTAGTCTGACCAGCACAGACTTTGTAGCAGCAGCTACATATGGCAAATATCAGGCAGGGTCAAATACCAAACAAAGACCTTATAAACAAGCTGCAGAGAAATTGTATCAGTGCAAATATTGCGATTATAAACACAATGAGAATGATATGTGCGACCAACACCCTGGGTACACTACGTACTTGCAGAATTACATTTCTAAGCAAGATAAAGAAAGGAAGAACTACAGAAAAGTTACAAAATGTTATCTTTGTAAAGCTTATGGTCACTGGCGTAAAGATTGTAAAGGCAAGTCAATGACCAAAAAGGCTAATGCAGCCATGTTTGATAGTTCTTCGTCAGAAGATGAAAGTGTACAAGATCACCCAGTAAACTCAGCACATTCCATTGAGGTGTTCCATCAGGAAAAATGTACCATTTGTGATCAATTTCATGAGGATGGCGTGTTAACATGCGGCCATTCTATACCTGTTACCAGTGAGGAGGCCAATTCTGTAGTAAACTCCAAAGGTAAACTAAACATCCACCAAGGGTATGTTAATGGTAGAGCTGCCACAGTTTTACGTGATAGCGGGAGTACTCTCATTGGTGTAAAGAGAGATTATATTTTACCAACACAATATAGTAATAAATATGTCACATGCAGGACATTCTCAGGAAACATAGAAAAATATCCACTTGCTTGGGCATATATAACTACACCATTCCTTACAGGAAAGGTTAAATGCGCAGCATTAACCAATCCTTGCTGCGATATTATCATTGGAAACCTTCCTGAAGTGAATGACATACCACATGACAGTAGTACATCAACTGTCAGTCGTAATAGTGATACTACCATTTCACCTTCATCACCAATCACCATTCATGATGTATTACCACCTGTAAATGAATGTACAAATACAACCGGCTACGCCAGAACATACATGTAATTGTGTGAATGTAACATCAATGTGTGATGAGAATGATCGTTGTAATGTAGTAAATGCAGTAACTAGATCTACTGCACAGATGCAAGATCGAATCGATCAGACAGAGGCTTTACAACGAGTAAGTCCAGTTGTAACATCTCCTGAGACAACTAGGGAGACGTTTATAACATCTCAAAAGCCTATCGATCTCTGCAAAAGTATTTTAAACTTGTAGGCCAAAAGCCAAGAGTAGCAAAGAATGCTCAATGGTACTTTGCTCTGAAGAACGGAATTCTAACACGGTACTACACCAAAGGTTCCAGCACTATAGAACAAACAGTGCTACCGTTAGAAAACCGCAAGCAAGCATTGAATATAGCTCATGACATACCCTTTGCGACATGGC
>JACEFZ010020992.1:0-22892 GCA_014155875.1 Cepaea nemoralis
AATACAAAACAACATCACATTGCTATAATTGTGAATGCTCCAGAAGTCAACCTTAACAACAACAACAGCATATTTACTACAGAGATGATACTATAGTATAGTGACTACATTAATGCCAAATAATCAGAATGAACAAAAATGTGTAGTTGTTATCTCAGAGACCTCAAATATTTCTTGTAAACAGCATATTTTAATCAGTCACTGTACATAACCAAAACTAGTTCATTTTTAAGGAAAAGTATGTCTGGAACAACATAATATGCATATAGACTGATTAAAATGGAGCAGCTGGCTGAATGGCTGGAATGTTGGGTTTTCCTTCAGGAGGACCGGGTTTAAATACTCAATAATGTGTGGATTTATTTCTGTGAGGGATAAAAAGAAAAATCCCTAACCTGCACAGTTTGTGGCCACTGCACTAGCCAAGTGGCTTTAATACCTCGGGCAAGATCCCCTGCCCTACACCACATGGTACTAGAGGCAGTAGATGACAGTGACGTATAGATGGCTAGTATAAAATAAGCCAACATATAGACAGGCAAGCATGAAAATGAGCCAACATTTGAACAGGCTTGTTTAAAATGAGTTAACAAAATAATGTTTATTATAGCCATTATGTAAACATATTCTAGGCTTTTCAGTAACAATGAAAAGAAATCATTATTAATACAACATTTTAATAAATTCCTGTTATAGTTATCAGGCACAAAACAACGCAAAGATCACAAAGTTTGCGACTTATTCAAGTTATGCCATGATTGTTTCTACTTGAACCCTTCCGGTGACTTATAACCTTATGTCTATCAAAACTGAAACTGGAAATCCTGCACTGTTCTCCCGGAATCCTTGGCTGCAATAAGTTATTCAACTTATGATGAGTTGCTCAGTATAGAGCATGCTCAGAAAAAGTTGTTTTAATGACGTTTGACATAATGGATACATATTTAAATGATGATTCAACTCAGATGACACAGAACAGCTTTCCTGTAATTACTTTAGCTTCAGATGATGATAAGCAGAACAATAAATACTACTTACAAAATGTTCTTATCTCCATTTGAATTTTCAGCAAAGTATTATGTCATGCTGAATAAGTAATTATGTTTACTACTCTAAGCATTGTATTCATCATCCCAAACATGTTTTTGCGTGTAACTAATCTTGTTTTATATGTATAAGAGAATTCTGGCCTTTTCAGTCATAGTGCAGTAGGTTATATGTTAGTCATGTTTCTAGGAAATTCTGATCCCAATTGTCACGCCCTCACACAAAATACTAAATAATTTAGTTTTTTCGCACTGACTAGATATTTAATGAAAGCACTCTGTCTGTTGCCATTTCTTCTTTTGCTTCTTTTTCTGCTCCTTCTTTTGCTTCTTCTTATGCTCCCCCCTCTTTTCCTTCTGCTCATCCTCCTCATCTTTTCTCTCCTTCTTTTACTTCTCATTATTCTACACCTTCATTTTGTTCTTTCCGTACCTTCTGCCTCTTCTTCTTCTGCTCCTTCTTCTACTGCTGCTCCATCTCTTCCTCTTTCTGTTTTCTTCCTCTAATTCTTCATCGTCTTCTTCTTCTTCCTCCTTTTCCTTTTCTCTTCTTCTTTCTGTTTTCTTCCTGAAACAGAGGTGAAAACAGGAGCAAGAACCACTTCTGCTACGGTGATGTGAGGAGAAGAGCGCAACCCTGACTGTAGGGCCAAATAAGAAAATGAATAAAGAGAAAGAGAACCTCTCACCGTCCTCGATTAACAAAAATAGTAAAGGAATAAGTTAAGAAGATCCAGGAACTAGACCGGCAGTGAATCAGACAAATTTTCTCAGATTCCAGACAAAGAATGTCTCTGAGGGTTCTAACAACAATGATTGTATAATTAGATTTTACCAACTAAACGACAAAGTAAGAATAACAAGTATCATTTTGTTTATTAAACTTCTAAAAGAAACAATAACATGCAGACATGTAGCAACAACAATATCTCCCAAAGGTTATAGGGGTGTTCAGAATACCAATAACTAACAGAACAGCAACCATACAGGCATCAGCTAGGAGCTTAGAATCCAGCAAAACCAAACAGCAGAAATTCTAAATACAGCACACACACACACACACACACACACACACACAAACATAAGTATAGCGAAAACCTTAAGTACAGCAACAACTTCTAAGTACAAAAAATGTAAGTGTAGCCAAAACCTTAAGAACAGCAAAAAAAACTAAGTATAGTGAAACTTAAGTCCAGCAAAAACCCAGGAAAATCTAAAACTAAAATTCTGGCTTTTCCACTGCAGCACCTTTCTGGGTCTAAATAAGCTTACTATAGGCATTGTCACCTCATAACTTAGAGTGCTGGGCTAAAGAAAAAACAACTCTACCTGCGCATGCGCTTTTATCCTAGGGCTGTAGCAATTCCCAGAGTTCCGGACCAATAGTACAGTCTGCGCCCTGTGGCGGAGTTCCACTATCATCGTGATCCTGAGTATATTCCTATTCATCAACATCTTCTTTATCTTCTTCTTTCTCCTCTTCATTTTACTTTTCTCCTGCCCTTTATTCCCTAGGCAAGCTTAAACCTTCAACCATCTCACAGAAAGCCCTTTCACATATTGTTATTCTCTGTCTCTCATTCTCTTTTCTGTTTTTTTATTTTGTACTCCTATATTTCTTTTGATTTTTGGAATACAGATTTTAAAACCTCTTGAACTTCTCTAACATTCTGTTTATTTCTGTGTGACTTAACCTCCAGAATTCTCCAGTACATATAATAAGGAAGGTAAAGTCACTGTACATTTATAATCACCCAACTTTGTTGCTCAGATTTGAACTAAGTATTCAGTTTGTAGCTGTCAGCAACAATTATTTGTCATCGCTGGTTAGTCAGTCTGAAGATGGTATGAAGCCTCTCAACATGTCCATTATCCATTCCAGATTTGTGACATGCTCATAAACTTAATCGTGAGATGATATTGTGGGAGTTTCCCCTGACTTCCGCATAACAGTTATTTATTGAAGAAGAAATAAAATATTACTGTTACATTTGCTGTTAAGTCATTGTCTTGCCATTGAACACATTTATTTATTATTTGCTTGTTGTGCTAGTTCAGTTTAGGAAATGTTTATTTTGATTGTATTTAAGATTGCTTAAGATTTCTAAACTCTTTCAGCCGCTGAGAGTTGCTACTTAAAACAAAAAATAAAAGGCTGGGTCAAAAGAGTTCAAGTATTTATTATCTAGAACTGAAGATGTGAAAATAGCTGGTTGAAAGTGAAAGTAGCACCTAAGGATAAGCATTGTAACAGCTGGGAGAAGGTGAAAGTAGCACCTAAAGTATAAGCATTGTAAGTAACAGCTGGGAGAAGACTGGGTCTTGTAATATCGGTTGGTTACTGAAAGGTTACAGGTGAGAGGATCGACTTCATTGTGCCAGGTTTAACCTCGTCTGGTTTGATCCGTCTCTGCATAGCGGTCAACAAACCTGCCAGGAGCATCACACAGTGCATGACCTCTGTAGCTTCGGTGATGTTCGTGGGGGGGGGGGGGGGGGGGGGGGGGGTGTTCTGGGGAAAATTGTGCTCATGGTCCGATTGATGCAATCTGAAAATGTACCTATGACCTTCAGGATGGCAAACGATTGGAGACCATTGCCATGAGTCAAATTTATAGTTAATGAGAAGTGACTTTAGAGTAAGGGAATTAACTCAAGAATACCAGGGAAAACAAGAGTTATCTAACTCTGGGTTTACCCAGTATAATTGAGCGCTGCTCAGCTCGAATGACCAGCAGCGGGACACCTCGCTCATGAGTGAAGTCACACATGGAAAAAGTGACCACGCATAAGCTGAGAGGCCCAGAAATCTGTGAAATCACTTGTTGGCTCAGGGCTCAGATGACAAGCAGCACTCAATTACACTGGGTGCCCCGAAGGTTAGATAACTCTTGTCTTCCCTGGTATTCTTGAGATAATTCCTTTACTCTAAAGTCACTTCTGTTAACTATAATTTTGACTCATGGCAACCATGACCTGAAGAACTGTGGAGGCTCATATAATGAAAACCATTCACGATGAGGAAATAGTCCATAGCAGATACTACTGTTCACTAATCTAGGCCATGACATATGAGGTCGGAGTGGCCAGTTCCTTTCCTCATCGTTCCTTCCCAGAAAATTCTGGAAATTGTCTGGAACCTATATTTATGAGACTGGACCACTTTGCCACAGACACCTCCCCAAGGAGGAGCGAAACTGAGCCAGGGGGGTAAAGCCTGGTGTGTTGAAGCTGATCCTCTCATCTATAATCCTTAGCCTTGGTTATTGAAAGAGTTAACATGAAAAACTGGAGGTATTTTTATCGGATAAGGAGGAACTAGTAAATGTATGATATGTTTCTTCACACCAAAAGATTTTAACCAGTTTATAGAAGTATAGATTGAGATAGCAAATGGACAGTATGGTTGTGTGTATGTATGTGTGTGTGTGTTCTGCTTATTAATATTCATTTGAAAATATTTTACAGATGCCGTCATGTAAGCAATATATAGAATATATTCCTTATTGTATTAACTAGCTACAGGAGAGCATTTGCCCAGACAGAGACAGGACCTATCTACTCCCCATTGTTTTAAATGGTTACTGTGGAGCATTTATATAAAATACATTGTTTTACATGATTAAAGTGGAGCATTTATATAAATGCATTTTTTAAGAAAGTATAGGACCCTTTTACATGCTTTAAAGTACATTGGACACATGGTGCTAAACTCATATTTATATTGACCAACAGGCAGTCGATGTGTGGTGTGGTCAGTATCACTCCGCCTGCCTCTACTTCCCCAGTCATTCCCTGGTACCCTTATTTTATTTGCGTAGACTTGGGAGTCCAGGTCTATTTAAAACATCTGCCCTGACACAAATTTGAACTCATGGCTGCCAGGTGAGCATCTGGTCACTGTACTATCGCTGCTTCTAGTTACGGAAATGATGACAGGAAATATCTAGTTCTTGGTGTGTTAGCTAGCTACAATGGAGCATTTATGTAAATGATTTTTTTTTTTTTTGGCTCTCGCTTGCTTTGAACTCAAGTGTAGTTCATACACACTACTTCTAGTAATGCTGAATTTTGTATGTGGATTACCTTTACCTATTAACAGTGTCCCTCGCCATCAGGCAAACCCACTCCGACTTCAGAGGTATGTGTAAATGATGACAGGAGATATCTACTCCTTGGTGTGTTAGCTGGCTACAATGGAGCATTTGTGAAGATGATGACAGGAAATATCTACTCCTTGGTGTGTTAGCTGGCTACAATGGAGCATTTGTGTAGATGATGACAGGAAATATCTACTTCTTGGTGTGTTAGCTGGCTACAATGGAGCATTTGTGTAGATGATGACAGAGAATATCTACTCCTTGGTGTGTTAGCTGGCTACAATGGAGCATTTGTGTAGATGATGACAGAGAATATCTACTCCTTGGTGTGTTAGCTGGCTACAATGGAGCATTTGTGTAGATGATGACAGGAAATATCTACTCCTTGGTGTGTTAGCTGGCTAAAGTGGAGCACTTGTGTAGATGATGACAGGAAATATCTACTTCTTGGTGTGTTAGCTGGCTACAATGGAGCATTTGTGTAGATGATGACAGGAAATATCTACTCCTTGGTGTGTTAGCTGGCTACAATGGAGCACTTGTGTAAATGATGACAGGAAATATCTACTCCTTGGTGTGTTAGCTGGCTACAATGGAGCATTTGTGTAGATGATGACAGGAAATATCTACTTCTTGGTGTGTTAGCTGGCTACAATGGAGCATTTGTGTAGATGATGACAGGAAATATCTACTCCTTGGTGTGTTAGCTGGCTACAATGGAGCGTTTGTATAAGTGATGACAGGAAATATCTACTCCTTGGTGTGTTAGCTGGCTACAATGGAGCGTTTGTATAAGTGATGACAGGAAATATCTACTCCTTGGTGTGTTAGCTAGCTACAATGGAGCATTTGTGTAGATGATGACAGGAACTATCTACTCTTTGGTGTGTTAGCTAGTAACAATGGAGCACTTGTGTAGATGATAGCAAGAAATATCTGCACCAGCCCCTGTAAGGCAGGTATCTTGAATCTTCATGCTGTATGCTTTTTTATCTGCTTCTTTTCCAGCTAGTGAATACTTTGAGTCGAATAAAAACACAAAACATGACTGAGAAGTCAGCAATGAAAAACACATTCAGATATAGCTGAACGTTTCGACCAAAGTGTTTGTCAACCGAACACGAAAAATGAAACAATATAAAATTTTACATCCTGGACAACTGAAAGGAATATTTACATCAATGGAGTCACATTTAGGAAAATATTTGTTTTCCTCCATTTTCTTGATTCCATCCATCCATCATGTGCCATGCCGGTAAGCGTGGGCAGTCATGTTCTGCCATCTCACTCGATCACCAGAGTCGTGGATCAGCTCTGTGTTCCTGTCTCGACCATGCCATGTGGCCAAGCCATCCAGGTATTTGCTTCTAGGTCTTCCCCTTGGTCTCTTCCCATCGATCTTGCCAGTTGTCACCAAGTTCTCCAATTCATTTCTTCTCATAACATGCCCAAAAAATTTTGACTGTCTACGTTGATTAGACTATGTAGAAATAAGTATTCCTTTGTGTTGTCCAGTTTTTTATATTTTAAATTTTTTGTTGTTTTATTGATGAAGATGTCAGTTCAAATGTGTGCCTGCATCTGTTTGTGTTTCTCCATCCGTTGGGCTTTTGTCATATTTTATGGTTTTATTCGGACTTCCGTAGCAGCCTAATTGGGAACCCCTTTTTTCTATACAATTATAGTTCTTAATTTAACCCTTTCGTCTCAAGCAGTTGCTACTTGTGAAGTAATAGATGTTTATTCTAAAGGAGTTAAATAACACAGTGGGACATAAGAGTTTATTCTAAAGGAGTTAAATAACACAGTGACGCAGTAGGGATTCAAGCAAGTTAATTAAGACATGTATCTTATCTCTTTGGCCACATCAAAATTGTGTGTGTGTTTTTTTTTTTGTGGTCCACATCATAATTGTGCATTGTTTTGGGCCAATTGTACATCAAAATTATGAGATTGTGGAATGATTGAAATATTACTATTATGTATTTGTTTATCTTTAATCCACGTTCATCTCATTATGATGACCGAATACAACAGAGAATATTTCTCATGCCTTGCGTTAAAGTTATTTGCTACAGTGTTTAGATGTTTTTCTGTGACAGTTTGTTGAGCCTAGCTCTTAAGTAATTAGAATTAATACGAGAGATAAGCCGTTACAGCAAAGAGCGCCCACCACCTGTCAGCAGACCTCTTTTGTCGACACCCACCACCTATTGCTTCTTTGGAGTTACAGACTTCATGACAATGTCACGGGGTAGAGTGCCATGCGGGAAGCCAAAGAAGAATAGTCAGCCAACACAGGACTGGTGTTGTCAGTCATTACCTGCTGAGGGAGACACTGAGGAGGGGTGATTTGTTGACTAATAACTAACTAGCATGAACACTGAGGTGGGGTGATTTGTTGACTAATAACTAACTAGCATGACCACTGAGGAGGGGTGGTTTGTTTACCAATAACTAACTAGCATGAACACTGAGGAGGGGTGGTTTGTTGACCAATAACTAACTAGCATGAACACTAAGGTGGGGTGGTTTGTTGACCAATAACTAACTAGCATGAACACTGAGGTGGGGTGGTTTGTTGACCAATAACTAACTAGCATGAACACTGAGGTGGGGTGGTTTGTTGACCACTAAAATAACTAACTAGCATGAACACTGAGGAGGGGTGGTTTGTTGACCACTAAAATAACTAACTAGCATGAACACTAAGGTGGGGTGGTTTGTTGACCAATAACTAACTAGCATGAACACTAAGGTGGGGTGGTTTGTTGACCAATAACTAACTAGCATGAACACTAAGGTGGGGTGGTTTGTTGACCAATAACTAACTAGCATGAACACTAAGGTGGGGTGGTTTGTTGACCAATAACTAACTAGCATGAACACTAAGGTGGGGTGGATTGTTGACCAATAACTAACTAGCATGAACACTAAGGTGGGGTGGTTTGTTGACCAATAACTAACTAGCATGAACACTGAGGTGGGGTGGTTTGTTGACCAATAACTAACTAGCATGAACACTGAGGTGGGGTGGTTTGTTGACCACTAAAATAACTAACTAGCATGAACACTGAGGTAGGGTGGTTTGTTGACCAATAACTAACTAGCATGAACACTAAGGTGGGGTGGTTTGTTGACCACTAAAATAACTAACTAGCATGAACACAGGTAGGGTGGTTTGTTGACCAATAACTAACTAGCATGAACACTGAGGTAGGGTGGTTTGTTGACCAATAACTAACTAGCATGAACACTAAGGTGGGGTGGTTTGTTGACCACTAAAATAACTAACTAGCATGAACACTGAGGTAGGGTGGTTTGTTGACCAATAACTAACTAGCATGAACACTGAGGTAGGGTGGTTTGTTGGCCAATAACTAACTAGCATGAACACTAAGGTGGGGTGGTTTGTTGACCAATAACTAACTAGCATGAACACTGAGGTGGGGTGGTTTGTTGACCACTAAAATAACTAACTCGCATGAACACTGAGGAGGGGTGGTTTGTTGACCAATAACTAACTAGCATGAACACTGAGGTGGGGTGGTTTGTTGACCAATAACTAACTAGCATATACATATAAATGTATCTTGATGTGGCTGGTTCAGCATGAATTCAGTATAGCCACACTTCAGGGTGCTTCTTCTTGCATTTGCTCTTTCATGCTTACACAGATGAGTCCTTGGGATGTCCTCAACAGTGTTTTGTGGTTCCTCGTTTGTTCCATACAGCTTTGAATTCAGCTCTGTCTCACTAGGCCAGTATTCTTATCTCACCTGGCTGTACTGAGGGAATCACAGAGAACATGCTTTGTTGGTTATTTCAGATTTGAGGTTAAATTTCAGAGCATCATCAAACCAGTCTGTGAATACTTCTCTCTGAATATTTGCAGACATGCTACTGGTTGAAATCTTATGTTTTTGTTTTTTTCCTTTTTCTCACAGACAGCTGCCTAAATGATCCTTCTGTAAAATTTCACATGGAAGTTTCAGTGTTTTAAAGCTCAACAAACTTAATTCTTTTAGTCCCCGAAGGTCATATCAACATGTCAGTGGTGAAATAATATCAACAACAAAATGTACTACATCTACAGGCACTAAAAATTACACCTTGCATAAAAATTAATAGGTTGCCAGATTTCTTTGCTATACTATGTCTAAACACAAGAAGCACAATGACGTGGCTCGTTGATTGGTACACATGAAGATTAGCAAATCACATGTGCATTTCTTGGGACAGTAAGAGTTTGAATAGTGTTACTCAATACCTTTGTTCAAGAAAAGCAACAAAACAATCCGTCAACTGTTTATAACATTCTTCACTACCATTTTCATCCATGTCAGATTCCATCAGTCTTTTACTTTATCAGTTTCAATAGTTCAACAAACATGTCAGTTATAGTTTTGTTCAGTTCAGCAAACATGTCAGTTATAACTTATATTCTTCTTCAATTAAGCATACGTGTCAGTTATATTCTTCTTAAGTTCAGCGTACGTGTCAGTTATATTCTTCTTCAGTTCAGCGTACGTTTCAGTTATATTCTTCAGTTCAGCGTACGTGTCAGTTATATTCTTCTTCAGTTCAGCGTACATGTCAGTTATATTCTTCTTCAGTTTAGCGTACATGTCAGTTATATTCTTCTTCAGTTCAGCGTACGTGTCAGTTATATTCTTCAGTTCAGCAAACGTGTCAGTTATATTCTTCTTCAGTTCAGCAAACGTGTCAGTTATATTCTTCTTCAGTTCAGCAAACGTGTCAGTTATATTCTTCTTCAGTTCAGCAAACGTGTCAGTTATATTTTTCTTCAGTTCAGCAAACGTGTCAGTTATATTCTTCTTCATTTAACTACAACTATCTGAACAGGAGCCAGTGTAGAGCAGTAGCTAGCATGCCTGATTGCTGGCTCGGTTGTCATGTGTTAAAATTCCTTCATGGTGAAATTGTTTTCTTCTTATTTACCTGGGCTCCCAGATCAACGCAATCTAAAATGGGTACCAGGAAATTACCTGCAAAGTAAAAGTGACCGATGTGCCATTGATTTCAGCCATCATGTGGCAATTGAGTTAACATATGGAGCTAGCACAAGATACCCAATACACTTCATGGCAAGAACAGAGATTCTTCAGTATTTGAAAAGCCAATGGGTGCCAGAATGATATTTTTCTTATCTTCAGTCTTATCACCGCTGGCATAACAGTTCTTATTGCTGCTGGCTTTGTATCAATTTCGTTGCGTTTATCCTTCAGCGTACATAGATATTTTTGTTTCATTGCCGTAATGTATACATTTAGTAAAGTGTTTCCAGTGTATTATAGCCCTGAGGTTTTTTTATTTATTTATTAATTGTTGCCAATTTTTAAATCCTTTTTACACTAACCCCTCAGCCATGCGCACCAAGATGTTTAGAGTAGAGGCGCTATAGTTGCACCTTTCAGCCACGACATCCAACTTCTTGCTGAGTTGACCGGATTAGACTTCCCAGGCAGTGTTGTAGGACATTCCACCCTCTCGGTGTGGTTTCATCATCATCATCTTCCACTTTTGCCGTCAATCATCTCGGGGAGGAATAATTTGCGCTCCAGCGCATGATGGGTGGCACTAGATAGTGTCATTCCATGTGATTGTACAATGTCTTTGATGTTGTCAATCCACTTTTTTCTCGGGCATTTTCTTACTCTTTGTAGCAGATGTTCTTTGATGTAGCACCAGTGATGGTAGTTGATGGGGTTGCATTCTAACACGATGGGCACACCATTTCAACATTTGATCTTCTGTCTTTCAATAAATGTGGCACAAGATGTTGATCCGACCGTCTGTCTGATAACATCGTTTCTTATTCGATCTCGGATAGTTAATAAATTCCAGCTCTCCTCAAGCATCTGCAAATGTTAGTATTCTTCCAACCCCTGGTGCTTCTAGGTTTGTAATCTTGCTCGTATACACATTAAAGAGCACCGGTGAGACTGCAGATCCCTGTGGCAGTCCCGGGGTTAAAATATGTGGCTCTGAGGTCCATGCACCCAGGCGGAGAGCAACCCGACGAGAGTGCAGGACGGCTGCTATCCAGTTCACCAACCAGGGATTGACCCCTTTCTCCATCAGTGCGGTCATCAAAATATCATATCGAACTCTATTGTGTGTGCATCCTCGAGATCAAGCGCCGCCGCCATCGTTTCTTGTCTACTCTGGAACCCCTCATAAACGTCAAAGGCAAAAGTGGCTGCATTTGACCAGGTATCTTTTCCTGGCCTGTAGCTCCCCAGGCCTCTTGGAAGAAGCTTCCCGCTTTCCAAAAACTCTTGCAGCTTGACAGCGACTATCTTCTCTAGAACCTTCCCAAATGTATTTTGAAGAGTGATGATTCTAAAGCCGCTAAGCTTTGACTAATCCTTGAATGGTTTTGGGAGAGGGATGAGATAGCTGTGCACCCAATCCTGCTGTACTGGTGCTGTCCTAATGCATATAGGCAGGGGAGAGATAGGGAGCAAACAGCCCAGGAGCTACAGGCGACAGTAGACAAAGTGATTGACTGGTGCACTGAAATGAGTGCTGTCATCCACCCGGAAAAGGCAGCTGTTTTGTGGTGCTCTTTGGACAACAGGATTTGAGAACGGATGTCCCAAGCCTCGCGATAGATGGTAGAAATGTCAGCAGAGAGAACAAACTGAAGTATCTGGGGATCACATTTGACAGGAGCCTATCCTTCAAGGACCATGTGGAGACGGTTGTGACAAGATCTCAAAAGGGACTCAGTGCACTTAAAACTATGGCTGCAATGGACACAGAGCAGAGAATGCTTTTCACACTATACCAGCACTTGATCCTCTCAGTAATTGATTATGGATTAGGTCTGCTCACTGTCTCAGAGAGTCAGCTGGTGAAGTTAGAGCGCATACAGAACGAAGCTATGCGGGTCATTCTGGGATGCACTAGAGACACCCCAGTAGTGTGTATGCGTTACATCCTTGGTCTGCCGAGTGTTGCTGGTAGGCTCAAGGTGATGCAGGCGAAGGCATACCTCAGAGTAGCTGCAGACACAGACCACCCACTGCATGAGGCGCTGGACGCAGTTAAGGGTCAGCGACTGATAAGAGGGAAATCATGGATGGCTCAGGCAGAGGATACGATCAGACAGGTGTGCCCCTTGGAGGACATTAGGCGTGGAGAGGAGTGGGTCAGAGTGCCAGCGGAGCAGTCAGAATTGTGCAGAGTTATAATCACATTAAGCCGGGAGTGCAGGGAGTGGCCAGCAGGAGCCACGGAAGCAACTAATTCAGGACAATGCTCACTCGGGTAATGTGATTATCTACACAGATGGTTCGGTGTCAAGAGGTGAGAAAAGTGGCTGGGGGTTCATAGCCAAAGCCAATGGTCGACGTTTGGGGCAGGAGAGCCTGGCATATGATACCACAACATCCAGCTTAAGAATGGAGGTGGAGGCGGTCACTGCGGCTCTCCGCTGGATGGAGAATACGACACACACACACACATCGTGATTGTAACTGACTCAGAAAGCATGCTGACGAGGGTGAGGACGGGCAGGCTTCGTGCGGAGTGGCTTGCTTCGCTTCGGAGGTCACGGGTGACAAGCATCGCCTGGATCTTTTCTCCGGGGCATGCCGGTGTGCTGGGAAATGAACAGGCGGACAGATTGGCTGGCTCTGCAGAACTTGGTGGAGTATTGACACATGACAAGGCAGACGTGGTTGCAGCTGTGTGGGAGCACGTGCACACCTCGGAGGAGCAAATGGATTACCATGGTCTGGCAAGAATGAGACAGCGAGGAGTGACGAGGGGATCTGGCCGACGCTCAATGCTCAGAGGAAAGGCGAGACAGACATATAATCAGAGTGCTACTGGTACTATTAGTGTTGGAACTCTTTGCTGGCTGCTGAGGATGGGGACGGGGCGCTTATGGGAATGCCCCGAATGCTGTGATGTCGATTCCTAAATCAATCAATCAATCTCCTCAAGCATCTCATCTCACAGTTGTTGGTTTTACGTAAGTGTGATTTGGATAATGTCCAAGTTTGACATTTGTAGCATAGTGTTGGTGTGAAAATGCTATTTATTATCTGTCGTTGTGCGAACAAAGGTATATCAGTGTGATATCATCTACCTATAATTGATTCACCGCAGCAGATACATCAAGAACAGCCACCTGTATGATGCTTGGCCTCTCCAAGAAAAGCAATTACATATGAACATTCTCCACCAGCCACGGAGGTTGCTGCAGATGCGGAGCTGACACATGATGCTCAACTTTAAGATGAAGATAATCATTGATCTGATTCTTCACATTATGTTGACTGAGACAAGCTGGCTAATCTTTCTACATGACGATGTTTAAACCGCTCACAAAAATGTGATCCCAGGTTTCATTTATTTCTGAATAACTGTTTATCACACAAAATGAATAAATGTTAAAAGTGGCAGAAGCCATTTCTATTCATATACATGAGCCAACTTTGTGTAAACAAAAAGACATGATAGTTTAAAATTACTGTAGTGGACAATTTAAATTACTGTGGGAATATCTGTGTTGTATACTTCAGCTTAAAGGATTTATCTTGGTGCTTCAGTTTATGCTATGTGAATTCTGCAGTATGCACCTCATAAGATGCAGTGACGAGGAGCGTCTGACCAAATGACTAAAATGCCATACTCCTATTCAGGAGACCCAGGTTCGATTCCTTGGTAAGGTGTTGGATTTTTTCTGTTGGGGGAAAAAAGAAAACCCTAATCTCTGTCATTATTGTCATTAGTACCTTGCAGTGTAGGACAGGGGAATCTTGAGCTTGAGGAATTAAGGCCGCCTGGCTATTGCAGTCGTCGCGAATTGTAAAGGTTAGGGTTTTATTTTTGCCTCCAACAGATAAAAATATCCACCATCTTACCGAGGATCCAAACCTGGGTTCTCCCAATTTGGAAGCATAGTATTCTAGCCATTCAGCCAGCTGCCCCTCAGACCTGACTATGCTATATAATCATCTGAAAGCTGGGCTGTGAGACATGAACACTGTCTTCAGTGTCTTCTATGGAAAAGGGTATGATTTTGAAGAAAATTATAATGAATACAACCAACATTCATTCAGTGTTGACCAGAATGAAAGGCCGTATGAATGAGATTCAACTCTGACACAAATAGATATTGCTTTTCGTGTTTAAGGAATGTTACTTATTTACTTGTTGACTGAAAGTCTTAAGTAATATTTTGGTTTAGTTTTTACATTTTACTATGCTCTGTCATTTGAGCAACAACAAAAATAAATACTTTTTCAGATGTTTAACAAAATATTATTTGCAATTCATCATACATAACCAAGAAAACACACATGAATTTAGCTTGGTTACATAATTGAAGAGTCGAGTTAAATCAAGAACCATCACAACACTCAGGACATTGAAGAGTCGAGTGAAGTCAAGAACCAACAGAACACTCACGACATTGAAGAGTCGAGTTAAGTCAAGAACCAACATCACCACAACACTCAGGACTCTGATTAGTCAAGTTAAGTCAAGAACCAACACGACACTCAGGACACTGAAGAGTCGAGTTAAGTCAAGAACTAACACAACACTCGGGACATTGAAGAGTCAAGTCAAGAACCAACATCACCACAACACTCAGGACTTTGAAGAGTCGAGTTAAGAACCAACACCATCACAACACTCAGGACATTGAAGAGTCGAGTTAACTCAAGAACAATCAACACAACACTCAGGACATTAAAGAGTCGAGTTAAGTCAAGAACCAACACAACATTCAGGACATTGAAGAGTCAAGTTATGTCAAGAACCAACATCACCACAACACTCAGGACATTGAAGAGTCGAGTTAAGTCAACAACAAACACAACATTCAGGGCACTGAAGAGTCGAGTTAAGTCAAGAACTAACACAACACTCAGGACATTGAAGAATCGAGTTAAGTCAAGAACAAGCACCATCACAACACTCAGGACATTGAAGAATCGAGTTAAGTCAAGAACCAACACCATCACAACACTCAGGGCATTGGAGAGTCGAGTTAAGTCAAGAACCATCACAACACGCAGGACACTGGAGAGTCAAGTTAAGTCAAGAACCAACACAACACAACACTGAGGACATTGAAGAATCGAGTTAAATCAAGAACCAACACCATCACAACACTCAGAACATTGAAGAGTTCAGTTAAGTCAAGAACCAACAACACAACACTCAGGACATTAAAGAGTCAAGTTAAGTCAAGAACAAGCACCATCACAACACTCAGGACATTAAAGAGTCAAGACCCAACACAACACTCAGGACATTGAAGACTCGAGTTAAGTCAAGAACTAACACAACACTCAGGACATTGAAGACTCGAGTTAAGTCAAGAACCAACACCATCATAACACTCAGGACATTGAAGAGTCGAGTTAAGTCCCAATACTAATGCTACCAGTACACATAATAGATAACATGTGACACTATAACTGTAAGAGACCAGGATAACAGAGGTACACGTCATGCAGACCCTAGCATGCGGAACTGTGGAAGCTCACATAAAGAGAACCATTCACGGTAAGGTAAAAGTAGTCCATAGCAGATACTAAGTTGTTGCAAATCCTTTACAGGACGTAGCCGTCAAAGTGAAATAACTAGATAAATCCTTCAATCTGAAATATACACATATTCGCACAGTAATGTCGATTGTCTACCACGGTAATTTGAAACTGACTAACATGTCTTTCTGCTTGCACAAGGCCGGCTTCAGCAAACCTTAACAACCGACTATTCTGTGTGTTGAACAATACACTGTCGGAAGGCACTGTCTCTTTCAACTACATGACCACTCTCGAGCACGCATCTCGCGACCGATAAAGCAGGACTGTTCCGGTGTGTCGGCCTGCCTAGGCTACCATCTTCTGTGTGTAGTATCTTGTCCACCCAGTTCGGAATGTGTTCCAACACCCTGTTATGTAACTGTTGCTCTGTTCTACCTATGTAGATGGCCTCGCACCTGCATGTAAATTGGAAATACAATTCGATTTGGTGTACAAAGTTACAGGTTCTTTAACTGCTGGGATCGGGGATCGGTGTGGTTTTGTACCTGATAACAGGAGTTGCAGCACAGAATGTAGACCCGACTGCTGTGATGAGCCGGTCCTGCAAACGTTGCATTACGTCATCTCCTCGGAAGGTTAACTGGATGAAAACCTTGAGTTTAGAAACTGTAGTTTCTTCTGGTTTAGGTTTGGGCTGTTGGCAGTGGCGCTTTATAAATCCTGTGGAGTACCCATTCAGGTTTAAGGCATTCTTCAGAGTTTCAAATTCTTCTGTCAGTATGTCCTGGGTGCATATCTTCCTAACACGGTCAAACAGGGTCCGTACTAGGCCCCATTTGTACTGGACAGGTGTGAAACTTTGAAAATGTAAATATTGGCCAGTCCATGTTTCTTTACGGTACACCGATCTTTGAATTGTGCCGTCTTCTCTACGTCTCATTAGGATATCTAGAAACGGCAACGCTTCGTTGTGTTCGTGTTCCATAGATAGAGAGATGTTTATATGTGTCTCGTTCATTGTGGCCTGGAACGACGTTGATTGTAGCTCGTCTGTGGTGATAATTAGTATATCGTCCACGTAACGACGGTAGAAGGCCAAGTTATTGATGTCTGAAGATCTATTTTCTTCTAAATGTGCCATGAAGATGTCCGCTAGAATAGGTCCAAGCGGGCTCCTCATGGCCACTCCGTCAATTTGGCAGTATGACTTTTTTAGAAAGTTGAATTGTATGTTGGCGGTACATAATTTTAATAGCCTCTCTAGAATAGCTGATGATATGCCTAGTTTTAGATGTTTGTCTCTAATGCGTTCACTTATTATATTCACGGTCTCATATGGCATATGAGGTGGGATTGCCAGTGCCTTTCCTCGTCACCTTTCCCTCCAAGAAAATTCTGGGAATGATCTGGAACCCATGTTTATTAGGACAAGTTGATCTCAGAGCCAGACTGGTCGCAAAACAATAATTATGTCTCATCTGGGGTGTGAACGCAGTGCACCATCTTGGCAAGCAAGCATGCTAACCATTAAGCCACACCGGCTGACATTAAGGGAACCTAGTTAATGAAGGCGTTAGCTTTCAATAAAATAGAATTTAGTGTTGTCTTGGAAAATATCACTGTACATTACTGCATCACATACATCTCAAGGAGGGAGGGGAGGAAAGGGGGGGGGGGGCGCTGAGTGGTATCGAGGTATGGTGTCCACCTCGAATGCTGGAGGTCCCGGGTTCAAGCCCCGGCGAGGACCGTGATTTTTTCACGTGGACTTCCAGTAATAAAATTTCCCCTGGTCTCTGGGTAGTGAGATCGGACGCCCGTGTGTATTGTTGCGCACGTAAAAAATCCCTTGGCAGTTGGAAATCGAAATTTAGTAGCCTAACGGTGCTGCCCGGGCAAAATTTCGAGTTAAAAATCTACCCAAAGTATTTCAGGATCCTCACCGGTGCTACAGAGTTCGCTCACTGAGCTGAGTTTGTCCAGACTCAGGTTTGAGTTAGGAGGAGAACGGAGCACTTATGGGTTACACCCGTGTGCCGTGATGTTGATCCATCGACTAAACTAAACTATACTATAAATCTCAAGGTTTTTTTTTTTTTTTGCGCTCGCTCGCTTTGAACTCAAGCGTAGTCCATAATACTACCTCTATTAAGCACTGGACTGAATTCTACGTGTAGATTAGCTTTTTCTATTGACACTGTCCCTCGCTGTCAGGCGAACCCACTCCGTGATTTCAGAGGTGTTTGTAATTTATGTCCCCAAGTCAAGGACGAGAAGTCAACATTTTAATCCAACTGTCTGGTGGGGTTGAACCGCTTACCTCGGCATCAGCACACTGGAAATCTCAAGGATATAAGAAACAGTTACACAGCTGACCCCCAAACAACCTAACACTTGGTATTTGACTGCTCCCAAGTCCAGATAGTTGAGTCAAGAACCAACATTCCCATATGTGCTCCGTCCTCATCTTCAACAGTCAGCAAAGACACCCAATGCAAATGGTACCAATAATAGTTTGGTTATGTGTCCTTTCCTCGGAATCATGAGTGTCGGCAGATCCTCTGGTCCCTCCCTGCAGCACCATACACATGACTCCAAAGGGCCACAACCACATCAGCCTCATCATGCATCAATATTTCACCCAGCGGTACAGACCCAGCCAGTCTGTCCGTCTGCTCGTTTCCCACCACACCAGCATGTCCTGGAGAAGAAAAAAAATTCCAATAGATGCCCTCCATTTTTTATTGTTGGCCGAAAGGCGCAAATATCGCAGCTCTGTTGTAAACAGGCACACCGCAATTACGTCCGAATAAACACCCCGGGTGAATACAGAAGAAGAAACACCCGGTACGTAGCCACTGAAAATGTATTCCTTTCTGCGTGAAATTATCAATTGTGTAGTAATGATACTGAGTAGACACAGATGTAACGTGCGCTAGCAAAGTTGATAGTGGATTGTGCTGGTAGTGTCATAAGCATAAGGTACTATAGGCATCACACACACACACACACACATAGGCGCGCGCGCACGTACGCACATACACGTGCGCGCGCGGGTGGATAAGAAAATTACGCACCACAATTATTATCTCAGCTAATAGTAAAGATAGAATTATTACATTTGCACCAATTTAAGTTTATAATCTCTTGAAGATCAAGTGGTTTGGCCATGTCGTTAGAATGCAACACCAGCAACTACCATCACTGGCCTTACATCAAAGATCATCTGCGACAAGACCACGAGGGCGTCCAAGAAGAAAATTGATTGACATCAAAGACATTGTACAACCACACGGAATGACACTATCCAGTGCCGCCCACCGGGCGGTGGAACGCAAATTATTCCTCCCCGTGACGCTTGACATCAGAAGTGGAAGATGATGATGATGATGATGAATCTCTTGAGGGTGTTTACCAAATTGCACCTCTGTAAACCAATTCTATTCTAACCACGAGACAAAACAGTTACAAGTACGTTACAAGTAGAGGATTGTTATAGCATTTTTTTATCGCAGAGAAAGAAACTTGTCAACGTTCACAAACGTTTGTGTGCTGTTTCTGGCACTTTTACAGACGATAGAAAGACAGTTAATCGCTGGGCGCAGACAGTGTTTGGTTTCTGCAAGTGGATATGAAGAGCTGGCTGATAAGTCATGCACTGGACTTCTGGCCACAGCCCCTGCCGGATCATGTTGGAACGTGCTGACACCATGATTCGCAAAGACAGATGAATCACAAGTCAACAATTGTCCGTGCAGCTTTCAATAATCAAAGGTAGTGCGATTGAAATTTTAAAAACCCTGGGATATTCAAAGGTGTGTGCAAGATGAGTTCCTCGAGCTCTCACAGAGGACCATAAGGCTCAAAGGAAAACAGTCTGTTCGAAATTGTTGCGGAGATTCGAGACAGATGGGGATGTGTGTTTGTTATTTTGTGTGTGTTTTGTTTTCTTTGGTGAAACATTGTGACAGAGGACGAAACTTTGGTTCATCATTTTCAGACGGTGAGAAAAAACAGGCAATGATTTTATGTGTGTGTGTGATATTGATGGGGTTATTCTCGTGGATGTGTTGCCAAAAGGTGGGACCATCAATTCGGAAATTTACATTAAAGAAAAAAAAAACACACACACACAAAACTCAACCGCCGTTACTGCAGGGTTAGGCCTCACAAGAATCGAAAGCAACTGCTTCTCCTTCGCGACAACGCGTGTCCTCACACAAGCTTGCAAACAAGGAGATGGAATGTACTGCCCCATCCATATTACAGTTCAGATATTTCTTTTTTAAAGTTCCATATCCTTTACAGGATGTTGCAGTCAACACCTATAGTTTACTGCCGTATATATATATACATGTATATATATATATATACTATATATATATATATATATATATATATATATATATATGTGCTCAGTATAAGCGAGGCTTCGAACTATCGTATCCCCGGGTAATTCATTACCTGCGTTCTTTCCACAGTCTCTGAACCCAGATTTACAGTTGGCATTGGGGTGTTGACAATATGGTCATTCAAAGAGAACCATGTCACTGTTGCCTTTGTTCGGTTGACCATTGCCCCAGGCTTCAACAAATCAAGTGCTTATGCGATTGAGTTCGGTTTGTAGTTCCACAGCAACCTGATCTCTATCCTTACCCTGAGGATACACTGAAACATCTTCTGCATACGACAATGTCCTCCCCCGTCTTATGATTTGCTCACTGGCGATTTTCATAGTGTAGGCGTTGAACAGCACCGGAGATAATGGTGATCCCTTTGGTAGGCCAGGACTGAAGAGAACAAATGCAAAGCCCTCTTCGAACGCTATCTAAGACAAGAGATATTGTTGTTGGTTCTTAAGTCCAGCTGCCACATCTAACAACTACTTTCCGTTGGAAGTGGGCTGCAGAGATCCAACTAAGGAGGAAAGGACTTATCTTGAGGTCAAGAAGCTGAAGCATTAAAAAATCCAATTGTACTCTGTTGTACGCGTCCTCAAGATCAATCGCTGCAGCAAATGTTTCAATGCCTGAGTGGAAACTTTCATAGACATGGGAAAAATCTGCTGCATTGGTCCAGGTTTATTGTTTTGGACGGTACCTTCCCAGGGTAGGTGGGGAAAAAACCTTGCCTCTCTAGCTGGCTTGATATTTTTCTGGCAATTAACTTCTCCAGCAGCTTGCCTATTGTATTCTGCATGGTTATTACCCGATATCCTTGAATTTTTGTGTGGTCTTTGATAAGGGAATCAGATAGCGGTGTAACCATTCCTCATTGATGCTAGCACTCCCTATACTGTTGTTGTACATGTCTGCTAGTTCCTCTAGCTCGTTGTCGGTACACATATTGATGTCGTCATACCCTATGCCATCTGGCCCTGGAGTGCTGGTTTTTTATCGTCAAAGCAGATCATTGATCTCTTTCACTGTCACTGTGACTTCATCCGAAATGTTATGGGCCTTACAACTATCTGAGGTAACCTTCTTGGCAAGTTTTCCGCCTCTCATGTCTGTTTGGTTGCTCTGCTCTAGATAGCATTCGAAGAGGGCTTTGCCCTTGTTCTCTGCCAGATGAGGTTAGCACCTTGGAAGTCAGAAATACTGTTATTCTTGACTATCCTACTCATGCTTTTATGTAGTCGCCAGAACAATTTCAGTGACTTGTCTGTGCTTACTCTTCGACATAACTCTGCTCATTTTTCACTTTTAACCACCTTAACCAGTTTTTTTAAATAGCTTACTTTTGTGTGCATCTCTCTTTCTAAGAGCATGCAAGGTCTAGGATGGGCAACTGTTCTTCTTGGCGTTTTGCCATTTCTTAACAGCACTACGCTTATCCACCCAGGCCTTTTCCAACTCCAAATTCCATCAAGGTGACTGCTCCCAGCATATTTTCTTCTGCTATGAAGCTTACTCCGCTTTTCGCGAATTATTTTACTCACCACAACTTGACCTGTACTGTCATACTGGAACGTCTTGACCTTTGACTTACGCTGCCTTTCTCCACCAATAAGCTGCAAGGGTGATGGTCGCTACCGTGGTACCCTAGATCACCTCATCTACACACTGTTGTGAATGAAGGAGACAGCAGTGGCATGTCAATAACAATGTCCTCATCACCTGGACGACTTGCTGTTCTGGTGACTCAGCCACTGTTGATACAAACCAGGTCAATTGTTTCGAGTGCAGCCTCGAGCTCCTCCCGCTGTGGTGGAGGAAATGTTTCCCCATGATCTGCCTTTAGCACTGAAATCGCCACAAAAAATAATATTCCTCTCATGACCTAATACGTTTTGGGATGAGAAAGGTTTGATTCTTTTCAATTTCTTGAAACAGGGAAACGCGGTGAATGCTGACCGTTACATTGAAACTTTCAAAAAAGCTTAAAGGGCGTCGTCGACGACTTTACCAATTCAAGGATCAGAGAGCTGCATTGCTGTTGCACGATAATGCCACGCCACACACCGCTAAATGCATCACAAGACCTGCCGGCTGTTTAAATGTCTAATTTTTCAGATATTTCAATTTTCACAACAAAATTATTCCAATAGGGCAGATTATTACGTTTATAGTCACATATAGTGTCAGCAAATTATTTTAGACTAATTTAATAACGATCCCGCAACTTACATTTTTTTGGGAAAAATCCATGACCGGCCGTCTGTTGAAATTTCTCATTTTTGAGCTATTTCAATTTTCCCAACACAATTACTCCAATAGGGCAGATTATTACTTTTATGGTCATATCTAGTGTCAGCACATTGTTTTAGACTAATTTCATGGTCATCCAGCAACTTTAATTTTTTGGGAAAAATCCATGACCGGCCGCCTGTTGAAATTTCTCATATTTGAGATATTTCAATTTTCCCAACAAAATTACTCAATAGGGCAGATTATTACTTTTATGGTCATGTATAGTGTCAGCACATTGTTTTAGACTAATTTCCTAGTGATCCAGAAACTTTTATATGGTGGTAAAAGTCCATGTACGGCCGCCTGTCGAAATTTCCCAATTTTGAGCTATCTCAAATTTCTCAACAAAACTGCCCCAAGAGTGTAAATTATTACTTTTAAGGTCATGTATAGTGTCAGCACATTGTTTTAGACTAATTTCCTAGTGATCCAGAAACTTTTATATTATGGGAATAATCCATGATCGGCCGCCTGTCGAAATTTCCCAATTTTGAGCTATCTCAAATTTCTCAACAT
>JACEFZ010020993.1:0-85000 GCA_014155875.1 Cepaea nemoralis
GCTAGAGAACTCCCAGTGAATAGTAATAACACCTCATTAATAAGTTATTTGTGACACCCACGAACATGAAACCTTAAGAGTCACACTTTATGAACTATACGTGAAGAGCTATACTATCAATTGCCCAAGCTCTAGAACGATCCGAGCGAGAGACATTAACAGTGCAATGATTTCAACCTGTGAATTCGCTCTGGAAATTAGAAGAACACTTTATACGCAACATTGAGAACATTCCATACTTGCTGTTGCGACGAGACTTTGCAAACAGCCGAAACAAAACTACTTCGACTACAACACTCAAGAGACAGCCATACTAACTTTAACATTCATGGCACTACACGCTAACAACAGGAGGACAACGCGCACATCATCGTTGTATTTAGTTACTTAATTAATTAATTACTTTAATATTAAATATGTATTATATTTGCATTAATTTTGTATATAAAATGTGTTAACCTGTAATATGTACATATTCTACCATAACATTACAGGTAGTTCCATTAATATGATAAATCACCGTCCTATACAATTGTCTCTGTGTAAATTATAACCCATTTTTGAGTCATCGTACAAAAAGTACATATTTTCTTAAAGGGCAAATATCGCCTATTCCATTTGTTCTAAGGGCAATAACACTTACCTCAACTTAAGTATATATTTTAACCAAATACTATTTGAATGAAAGGTGAGTGAATGACAGCGTGAATGAATTAAATGAGAGAACGATATACTGAGCGGACAAATTGTACGCAAAACGTATTTATTTTAATTTGTCTGCGTCTTTCATGTAAACTGCATGACTTGTCTAAATTGTTGATACATGTTTAGTAGTTAGTTTAATATACTTAGTTTAGGAGTTAGTTTAAGATACTTAGTTTAGTAGGTAGGATACATCTAAGCACCACTACTTGGAATGCCTGATCATGTATTGCACACAGTGGAGTAATTCATGATTGAGGTTATCCCAACTCGTGACGCTTGGAAATAAGCCACACATTCAGCACACACTTTACACAAAACTTAAAACTGAACACTATCAATTTAAAATGCAATCACTTTATTAGAAACAGCAACTTATTAGTCAACACACTAACAAGCCAACAGGGACACATGTAGTCTGAGGGGATAAAATAACAACGTAACTACATATTTAGCATTATACAACATACGAGAGTAAAAGTGTATTGAAATGCACACACAGATCAAGATTTGAAGGTGTACTTAATTAGCCAGGACTTCGGTCTTGTTAATCCTCTTTAATACAGAGGTTAATTGTCTTGGTATCAGTGGGGTACTATGAGAAGGACGGGTTGTAAAAACAACTACTAAACGTCACGTAACTTCGGTCAGATAAGCATTTTTAAGGACACAGGAGAGAGAGTGATCTCTTCACCAAATCAGAGAAGTGGTGTATGGGAGAATACATGAGTTTTGATGCCAGTATGTAGGTTACCAGGTTACTGTCCACCAAACTACAAACACCGACTTTATGTGATTCGGTGACAGAATTAGAACAGATCTAATTACCCTATAACAAACCATCATATCAGGGGAGAGGGGGGAATCCTGTCACCGCCTCACATTTATAGATATTAATTAAAGGGCTGCAACTCCCGCCCAAGGGATAGAAGTGAGTCACTCGAGGCCAGAGTAATCTAGAGCCTTCTCGAAGGACTGGTCATTGAGCCCAGGGTCCCGTGGACACTGATGTGGCCCGCCTATTGCGGGGTCCACGAGGAACTCGGACAGAGTTACCACCCGTGTCGGATTGGGACACGTGTGGACCGGCAGAGGACAGACGGACTTCAGAGAGACAGCAGGGCCTGCCTTAGAGGGACTCAATAGATATCAATAGATATATAGACATAGGCTAGATAGTTTGCTAGAATGTTTATGATAACCATGTGTGACGATGTTAACTATCTGTGATATGTAACATAGCGCGGGATTGTTAACCCACTGCGCCAACGCACTGTATATTGACATACAATAAATGTTCGACATCATATTGAACGGAGTTATTGTTGCCTGTGTGAACCCGAGCTCAGATACCTAGACATGAGCAAGACGATGACACTTGGGCCTTGTTCACGTCAAAATGGAAGCACTAGACTCGAGTTTCGCTCTCGTTAGAGCTCGCCAGTAGTGAATATCCCTGACTGGACTCAGGATCGATCCCGAAATTTGAGTCTAGTGTTTCCAGCCTGACGTGAACAAGACGCATACCATTGTATGAAAACCAACGCTAGACGGTCCGCTTTCAAATCTCCTGCAGCTGTGTTTCGAAGGTGATATGCGGGATTGTGAATTGCATTCGTAACGCCTTCTCCAAAGAGCCGACTAATCAGAGACTGGGAGAAGCACACCCGATGAAGACACTTGTCGAAATCAGAGACTATAAGAAGCACACCCGATGAAGACACTTGTCGAAATCAGAGACTATAAGAAGCACACCCGATGAAGACACTTGTCGAAATCAGAGACTATAGAAGCACACCCGATGAAGACACTGTCGAAATCAGAGACTATAAGAAGCACACCCGATGAAGACACTTGTCGAAATCAGAGACTATAAGAAGCACACCCATGAAGACACTTGTCGAAATCAGAGACTATAAGAAGCACACCCGATGAAGACACTTGTCGAAATCAGAGACTATAAGAAGCACACCCGATGAAGACACTTGTCGAAATCAGAGACTATAAGAAGCACACCGATGAAGACACTTGTCGAAATCAGAGACTATAAGAAGCACACCCGATGAAGACACTTGTCGAAATCAGAGACTATAAGAAGCACACCCGATGAAGACACTTGTCGAAATCAGAGACTATAAGAAGCACACCCGATGAAGACACTTGTCGAAATCAGAGACTATAAGAAGCACACCCGATGAAGACACTTGTCGAAATCAGAGACTATAAGAAGCACACCCGATGAAGACACTTGTTCGAAATCAGAGACTATAAGAAGCACACCCGATGAAGACACTTGTCGAAATCAGAGACTATAAGAAGCACACCCGATGAAGACACTTGTCGAAATCAGAGACTATAAGAAGCACACCCGATGAAGACACTTGTCGAAATCAGAGACTATAAGAATCACACCCGATGAAGACACTTGTCGAAATCAGAGACTATAAGAAGCACACCCGATGAAGACACTTGTCGAAATCAGAGACTATAAGAATCACACCCGATGAAGACACTTGTCGAAATCAGAGACTATAAGAAAGCACACCCGATGAAGACACTTGTCGAAATCAGAGACTATAAGAAGCACACCCGATGAAGACACTTGTCGAAATCAGAGACTATAAGAAGCACACCCGATGAAGACACTTGTCGAAATCAGAGACTATAAGAAGCACACCCGATGAAGACACTTGTCGAAATCAGAGACTATAAGAAGCACACCCGATGAAGACACTTGTCGAAATCAGAGACTATAAGAAGCACACCCGATGAAGACACTTGTCGAAATCAGAGACTATAAGAAGCACACCCGATGAAGACACTTGTCGAAATCAGAGACTATAAGAAGCACACCCCATGAAGACACTTGTCGAAATCAGAGACTATAAGAAGCACACCCCATGAAGACACTTGTCGAAATCAGAGACTATAAGAAGCAACCCCATGAAGACACTTGTCGAAATCAGAGACTATAAGAAGCACACCCCATGAAGACACTTGTCGAAATCAGAGACTATAAGAAGCACACCCCATGAAGACACTTGTCGAAATCAGAGACTATAAGAAGCACACCCGATGAAGACACTTGTCGAAATCAGAGACTATAAGAAGCACACCCGATGAAGACACTTGTCGAAATCAGAGACTATAAGAAGCACACCCGATGAAGACACTTGTCGAAATCAGAGACTATAAGAAGCACACCCGATGAAAGACACTTGTCGAAATCATAGACTATAAGAAGCACACCCGATTGAAGACACTTGTCGAAATCAGAGACTATAAGAAGCACACCCGATGAAGACACTTGTCGAAATCAGAGACTATAAGAAGCACACCCGATGAAGACACTTGTCGAAATCAGAGACTATAAGAAGCACACCCGATGAAGACACTTGTCGAAATCAGAGACTATAAGAAGCACACCCGATGAAGACACTTGTCGAAATCAGAGACTATAAGAAGCACACCGATGAAGACACTTGTCGAAATCAGAGACTATAAGAAGCACACCCGATGAAGACACTTGTCGAAATCAGAGACTATAAGAAGCACACCCGATGAAGACACTTGTCGAAATCAGAGACTATAAGAAGCACACCCGATGAAGACACTTGTCGAAATCAGAGACTATAAGAAGCACACCCGATGAAGACACTTGTCGAAATCAGAGACTATAAGAATCACACCCGATGAAGACACTTGTCGAAATCAGAGACTATAAGAAGCACACCCGATGAAGACACTTGTCGAAATCAGAGACTATAAGAAGCACACCCGATGAAGACACTTGTCGAAATCAGAGACTATAAGAAGCACACCCGATGAAGACACTTGTCGAAATCAGAGACTATAAGAAGCACACCCGATGAAGACACTTGTCGAAATCAGAGACTATAAGAAGCACACCCGATGAAGACACTTGTCGAAATCAGAGACTATAAGAAGCACACCCGATGAAGACACTTGTCGAAATCAGAGACTATAAGAAGCACACCCGATGAAGACACTTGTCGAAATCAGAGACTATAAGAAGCCACACCCGATGAAGACACTTGTCGAAATCAGAGACTATAAGAAGCACACCCGATGAAGACACTTGTCGAAATCAGAGACTATAAGAAGCACACCCGATGAAAGACACTTGTCGAAATCAGAGACTATAAGAAGCACACCCGATGAAGACACTTGTCGAAATCAGAGACTATAAGAAGCACACCCGATGAAGACACTTGTCGAAATCAGAGACTATAAGAAGCACACCCGATGAAGACACTTGTCGAAATCAGAGACTAGTAGAAGCACACCCGATGAAAACACTTGAAGAAATCAGAGACTAGGAGAAGCACACCCGATGAAGACACTTGAAGAAATCAGAGACTAGGAGAAGCACACCCGATGAAGACACTTGTCGAAATCAGAGACACCCGAGAAGACACTTGTCGATCCGCTGGACCAGGCGTGGTGCAACAAAGCACGGTAACCAGCTCTGCCATGATGTCAAGACGTTGACAATCAGATATACACAAAACAGGCACGTATGGAAAATATACAATACATTGGCGGCACAGTTGTTCAATCGTTAATTTCTAACCAAACTGTCATGACTGAGAGTGTGAGCTCCAGTCATGACACCCTCTCCCCCCCCCCCCTCCCCGTCTTCTCCACCAATCACCGTAAAGCGTCTCTGATGTTGTAGAAGCGGTTGTAGACTTGCGGTTAGTTTACACGATACGCTGCCTAAACTACCATTTCATTATTTATCGGTCTTGGCTGGATCATTATTTGTCTTTTACGGAATCCTGCACGTTTAATAAAAGTCACTGCAGGAAAGATCAGTAGAAGTTCAAAAGAACATATGCAATGCAAGACCATAATCCTTTACGATTGTCAGTATTCTTCTTCTTTTTCTCATTCTACTTCTGCTGCCTTTCTTGCTCTTCCTCGTTCCTCGTTCAAGGTAAGTGCGTCACACAGATTTATGCACTTCAAAGATCAGTTCAGTCAGTGTGTCAGACTTCAGCATGCATGGGTGTACGGTTTGCTTACTCTGCACCAGTGGTTCTCATCCGGGGGTATTTTATGGTTTCCGGGTGGATTAAGAGATTATTTCAAGATCGCGTTACTACCAGAACTGATTAGCTGATATTGTTTTTCCCTCTATACTTTACGGTTCTGTACTTCTCTCCCTTCTGAAATTCGTTGTATAACGTAAGTAGACCCGCAAATCACGTTTTATGTTGACGTCTAGACTTGTTCTAGTATGTGTAATTAAAATTAGCTTTCAGTTTTACGTATACTGTGTAGGGGTGTGGTGCGGGGGGATTTATAGGGAGGAAAACGAAAGGGGGTAATGACGTTCTGAACACATGGTGAAGGGGTGCATGGGCAAAAAAAGTTGAGAACTACTGCTCTAGACAGATTCCATCCCAAGTAAAGGGCTCCATCTACCCACTGGGTAGATTTCCTTTCTTGCTGCCTTTCATCTTCGACCAACTCTCGCCAAGCTCTTTGTAAACATGCTCATGATTGTTTAGATTTTTACGCTGATGATTTTTACGGGATACGGTAGCCAGCTCCACGCCAACCTGCCTTAGGTGTCCCTTACGACATGCATGGTAGTTTACAATGATTGTATTCTTTGTTTCCCTTAATGATTCCGGCAACATCTGGGCAACGTTTAGCATTGCACGATCTATATCACATGTTCTGGTGTACGCCTCTGCACTTAATCTCAAGGCTGGTAAGAAGTCAATAAGGTCGTGCTGAAGTACTGCCTGCTTCCATCCAGGATTGATCGCTTCTGTATGTAATAGCCTGAAACAACGGTTATGTCAACAGGATGTTGGGCCATTAAGTTACATTGAAAACAGTAAATATAGCGACATTTCTAGAACTGTTCTATTCTCGTCTTAATGCCCTGACAGGAAGTAATAAGCATGGAGCATAATTTGTCCCAAAGCTTGGAGGCGAGATCAGGATAATTCTCGAAACTTCGGTATAAGTACTGTTTTAATTGTGACTGCTTAAGCTGTAGAGGACGGGAAGCACACAACGGTGTGGTAAACGCAGTTATGGGGACGGGGTATCCATCCGGGCTAAGTGGACACCTCTGGGGTACTCTTTGATGTTAGCAATATAAAATGACACAAAGTAGTGCAGCTTTACATAACAGATTTACGACACATACAGGACGTTGCGGCGATTAGCCTTCATCAGCAAACAAACACATTCACAAACACAACATATAGTCAAGGAGATCTCCTGTGACTACATCAAAAGGTGACGACAGGACGAGAAGAACAAAAGGATGAAAGCAATGAAGAGAAAATGAGAATTGAAAGAAATGTTCATACTTACCTCACAGATCCGATCTGTGAGTAATTCAGAATATCTCCGATGTATTCTTTTTATACCCAACCGACGGAGTGAGATGAAGGATGATGACGGTGTGATTAGCGAGAGTAATACTGGAGCAGGATACTCGACTATTCCTGGCAACTTAAAAGGTTGCTAAAGTTGCTATGTGGGCGTGGAAAGCTACCACATTATGCATCTGAAGAAACTCACAATGGAAGCCGCCGTCCACTGCGAATATAGACACGTTGACACAACAGACCCATGGATTTAAAAGGGGTTTCAAAGACAAGATGATCTACGTCATTGCACCGGGTTTATCCCATATTGCTCTAACTCCGTAGCTCCAGCAACGACTCCTGGGTGTCGTCAAAAATATTGCACTCGTGAACCCAACAAAGTAGTACCGGAATCGAAAACACAAAGTTTATAAAGCAGAGGCAGACAGGGTAACCATTTCACCATGGAGACCACACACCGTGTATGTGAGGGTGCTTGAAGCAAGAGAAATAGCAAGAGATCGAGTGTTCGGAGGGCAATGATGAGAGCGACGTTTTGTAAAAAAAAAAAAAAAAAAAAAAACTAGCTACGTCATGATAAGGCCAGTCACGTCTTTAAAATGTTATAGAACGCCAGCTCTGTGAGAAGGGGTTACGAACGCAATCCGTAATCCCACACACCGCGTTCGAAACACAGCTGCGGGACATTTGGAAGCAGACAGCCTTGCGTTGGTTTCCAATACAATGGTATGAGTGCCGGTCGTTCGGAAAGCAATGACAAACTATTGAACGTAAACTGCCAAGAAATCAGCAACAGCCAAAAGATGCTAGGATTTTTTTTTAACTACAACGTCCTGTAAAGGATATGCAACTAACTTTTTTTAAATGTAATGGAACAGCCCTTGAGCTTTCGTAAACAGTTCTGAACATAACTACTTAACTGTGTGATCATGGTCTTTTAAAACACTAACGAACCGAGTGAGTGAAATGTCAAATGAATAGATCATGTGGATAGACAGAGTCGACGAAGCAAGAGAGTTCAGGACAAGATAAAACAAACGACCTCACTAAATGTCAACAGACTGATAACATAGAATGCTTTGTGAACTAACCGCCAGCCCCGTCGTGCAAATGTCTATGCAGTAATATTGATAACAGCAATTGTCCCCCCGGCGTCACGCTCACAGCCTCAGCCTATTGAACGTTCCCTGCACCATCCGCTGCTCGATATTCTGGCAGTCAACATAAGTTTAGAACTTCATCTAGCCTAAGTCACGCTTGGCGTTTTACAACCATTGACTACCACTTTCAATGATCTCGAACATTAAACAGGGTCGATGACGGTGTAGTTGTTAGGAAGTTCCACTACTAGCATAGCGGTTGTAGGGTCGATCCCTAATAGTGACAGATTTTGAAATGGGGTCGACCCAAAAAGGTAAGAATTCAGTAGGGCTTTAGGGTCGAACCAAGTAAGATCCTATCCAGTACAAATATCTTTTTATCACCTTTATGCTGAAATTTGTCAAGTTCTTTTCCTACTCTCCTCATTAGTGATTTTGTCATAACATTTTATCTATTCCATTCTCATTGTTCGTAACTAGTTTAGTCCGTCTCCATTTGTCTGCTCCACACAACACTGCTAGTTCAATGTTATAATGAATATGTTATGCTTGGTACTAGGTCTAATTTATGCTAGCTTCCACAAAGTGCCAAGTACTGTGAATGTTCTTCTTGCTGTTCGCAATATTATTGTAACTCTGTCTGCTCCCCTAACTTTGACTACGTGGAGAACTTTGCTTCAGATGTCACAGATTGTGAGAATTGTATGAATTTCTTCCCTGCAATGCAGGAGTGTGAGGGAATGAACAGGCTGATAGACTGGCAGGGAATAGTACGAGCTCTAAGTTTACCTATGGACAAGGGAGAGGTGGTCTTGCGCCTGTGGGACAGGTGGAGAAGGTGGTGGAACATATTAAGAACCCGTATGTGACAGGAATGAGATTCCGGGGGGATCGGCAGTGGTTCTGGAAGAATCTCAAAACTGAGAGGGAAGACCAGGAGAACTTTCAGTCATATAGCGGGGGAACGATTAGTAGTGTGATTCTTCGCTGGCTGTTGAACGAGGGGACGGAGGGCAAATGGAAATGTCCTGAGTGCAGTGATGTCGGTTCTTAGCTCAACTCAACTCAACTGTCTACATTGCTTTCATCATAATTGTTTGATTTCACATCTGTAAGAGCAGCTTCAACAAGTAAGTCTGGCTACTATTTATTCCTTGTATCTGTGTTGTCTCCTTTGTATCTTTAGACCTAAGAGGACAATGTCGACAGCGCAGTCCAGATCATCAGTCAAGCTTGACCGTCAGTCAAATGAATTCCATTCTTGTGGTAATTATTGCTGATTTCATAATCACGTATGTAGTAAGGCCTTAGTCAGATATGACTGAGATACCGTATGACAATGGACGGAATATCTGCTTTCTATTAGCACCGAATGTTGGGCGGCGCTCACCAAACACAGCACTCTACATTGTGCCAACGGCTTCGGACTGAGGAGTACAATAGGGAGGGTACATGCTTACCCTAGTGCGAGGAAATGCAACCTAAAGACTAGCTGTCATGGCAGGGCAGATCAGACTCTTAGCCTTGGTCGACAACTGGTCTAGGATGGAAGCTCCGACAGGCGGACAGTTAGAGTATGCTTATCCGGCAGTTTTTGCAGCTTGTCTTGTTCCAGAAGTAGTAATGTTATCTTTCCTCTGGGGTAAACTAGACAGGCCGAGAGAGGGATCAATGCTGCATGGGCAGCACATGGTCTCTTAATTCAGCCGAGGCTTTGTGTTATGGAGGGAAATAACTCCATTTTACAAATTATCGTCTGTTAAGACGACAAGGTGCCAGTCAGTCAGTCAGTCAGTCTATCAGTCGGTCTGTCAGTCAGTCAGTCAGTCAGTCAGTAAGAATAATAAATGTGATAAAAGGAATCCTTGTTGCACTCTTGATCTTATTTTAAATGTATCTAGTTATCTTTCCCTCAGTGAAGAACTCTGCAGTTTCATGTCTTTATATGTTGCCTCTATTAAGTTATTGAGTATCGTTGAGATAATATAGTGCCTCATTATTTTTTAAGGGATCCCCTATGTAAGCTGTCAACGACGTTTTATAAGGCTATATAGCCGTTATAAAGTGGCGAGTTCAGTTCAGTTCATCTATATGTAATATGTCTATCTGGTCAATGAAGGATCTGTTTGATCGAAAGTCTCTCTGTTCATTATTTATTTGTTATTTGTCAATGACATCTCCTAATCTATTCAAGTCACCCTGCTTAATATTTGCGCAAGAAACGACAATAACGTTATTCCTCTATAATTGTTTGCACTCCTGCAGGTCTCCTTTCTTTAGTAGCTTAAGCACATGATCTAAAACTTCTGCTGCGCTGATGCCGGGGTAGCGGGTTCAACACCTACACCGGTCAGCTGGACTAAAATGTTGACTTCTCGTCTTTGACTTGAGGACATAAATTACAAGTACCTCTGAAACCGGAGTGGGTTTGCTTGATAAAGAGGGACACTTGTAATAGGGAAAGCTAATTCACATGCAAAATTAATCTAGTAGTAGTAGCACGTGTGTGCATATGTATGACTTGAGTTCAAATCTAGTGAAGGCAACAATAACATACCAAAAATAAACTTGTATATCCTTTCAAACACAGCTTGTATTGGCGAATCAGCCATGTGCACTTGTGGATTGGCGCCGCAAACAGCAGATCACAAACTCTAAGACTGGCCAAAATACGACATGTCAAGGTAAACCTTCTGGCCTAGAGAGACGACAGTGGAAGATAAACTCTATGGATCATTCATTCATTCAGTAACATGTCCTTTGCAGAACCTCGCTCCAATAACAACATTCCGAAAAAACCTCTCGATCATAAGCAAGATGTCCCGCGTCCGATACACCCATCTGGAGATCATCCGCCACATCCTGCACCCATCTTCTCTTTGGCCTTCCTCTTCTTCTCTTCCCAAGCATATACCCCTTCATTAATGTTCTCTCCAAACTTTCGTGACGTTTCAAGCGATCAATATATTTCAATTTTCTTTGTTTTATCGTCTTTAATAGCCAACCATCTTCAATATTCAGCTCTTGAAGTATGGATCACTGAGTTAAATTAAAAGGTCAGTTAAATTCATACAAGAGACAAAATTGCAGTTATAGACACATTTCAAGTGAACGAAAGAAGAAGAAGAAGAAAGCATAGCTAGTGGCATTAAAAACATCCAGAATTACATGAATATTTCATGCCTTCTTTCTTATTCGTATCCTTGGCCTCGCCTGGTCTCATCTAAAGATATAAATAACTGCTCGCCATGTTTTGTTTACAATTACACACAGCATTGCCTTCTTTAGCTGCCTGGCCAAAAGTAGTAATATGTCATAGAACAACGAGGACATCTCTCTTGGCATACACAGCATATGCTGACGTGACTTCATGGCCTGTCTCTTGGTTCATTTCCTTCATGTGCCATGTCGATAAACGTCGGCGGTCATGTTTTGCAATACCACCCGATCACCAGAGTCGTGAATCAGCTCTGTATTCTTGTCTTGGCCATGCCATGTTGCCAAGCCATCCAGATATTTACTTCTTTACCTTCCACTTGTTCTTTTCCCCTCAATCTTGCCAGTTGTCACCAAGTTTTCTAGTATATTTCTTCTCTTAGCATGCCCCCAAAACATTTTGACTGCCTACGTCTAATTGCTTTAACCAATTTACTGTTTTCATTTACTTCTTGTGGGACTTGCTCGTTGGTTTTTCTGTCTGTCCATGGTATTTACATTTTCTTCAGAAACCACATTTCCACAGCCATTAGATGTTTTTGAGCTTGTTTGCCCATTGCCCACGTTTCACATCCATACAAAAGTATAGGTTCTATGTTGCATTTCAGCAATCTTTTTCTCGTTACAATTGACATCTTTTCATTGCTCACTATGTTTTCCGTCGTGCAAAAGGCTACGTGACTCTTGATTACAGCTATCTCATCTCATCTTGTTCCTCTTGTACCTTGCGATGTCGATGGGAAGTATAAACAGCGGGAGATGATTTTACACATAAAGATGTTAACGGACACTTACTTGGGAATTTGTATCAAGAATGCAATGGCGTAAACATCACTCTTGACTACCACTGACGAATAAATGTCCCTACAAATTAAAACTGTAATTGACGCTGTCGCAGTAAATCTAATTATATCACGAATATGTGCAGAGGTCTCGATTAATGCGAATTCTTATAAAGACATTTTGGATTTATCACGAATTTTACAGCGATAAGAAATGTGTTTAGTGCGAACCAAATGCAGTTCATACAAGACTGGCAAGTGGTTAATTATGGTTACATTCCAATTTTTTTCCGCTACTTCCGTGTGCGCTTGTTTACCTTTAATCTCAACACACAACATGCGTGAAGTGTAGGTGCGCGTGTTGTTTCATGAAGAAAAAGACAACAAAAGATGGGGAAGAACTTGCATTTGTTTAACCAGAAAGCGGTGATTTTCGAGAACTATTTAATTCAAATAAGACTCGGAAGAGTTTATTAGTGATGGTTTTTTGTGTGGCTCGCTCTCTGTGAACTCATGTGTAGTTCAAGTACTACTACTTCTTGTACAATGGATTGATTTTTGCGTGTGAATTAGCTTTCCTATTACTAAAGTCCCTCGCCATCCGGCGAACCCACTCCGACTTCAGGAGTATTTGTAATTTACGTCCCTTAAGTCAAGAATGAGAAGTCAACGCTTTAGCCCAACTGACCGGTGTAGAGGTTGAACTCGCTACCTCGGGATTAACACACCGGATGTTTAAGAACGAGCGCTCTTATCACAGGTCCCATTTCCTTCTTAGCTATTACGAAATGGTCCATGACTCACATCCGGATACTGCCACAACAGTTAACGTTGATCTGTCAGCAGGGCTTCACCAGTGGCTCGGCATACTGTGTAGCCTCTGCACTAGTATGACCAGTCTACGGCTGACATCTTGTATATAGTTTCCATTACTGATGATTATGGGGGAAAGATATTCAAAGTGTGTCTAATTTTCAATTTCTTCATTGTTTATTGTGATCCTAGGTTGCCATGTAGTTTTGTCTGTGGACATTTTTATTTACATTCTTAAATTAACAGACGAGATCAAACCTTGTACTCCCTCAGTACTGCATAACAGCAGGGCTGTGTCATGTGTATACTTATGTTCAGGAATTGAAATTTCACAAATGGTGAATGCATTACAAAATGTTCTCGTTCATTATATACTATATAAGATGCTTATCATTCTATTTTCTCCGTAGACGTTGAATAGGTATGGGGAGATAATGCAGCCTTGCCTTAATCCCATTAGCGCCTCAAACCAGTTTGATGTCTCGCCGGCCACTCTGGCAGCTGCTTGTTGTTCATGATATAATAATTTAATTACGAGGGTCAAATGTGCAAAACAGATAATAAAGATATTTCCCTCACTGTTAAGCTCACACTGAGAAAACTTGTGGACGCTATAACTAGAGACTCTCTTGTCTGGGACTGTAGCATAATGGCTAACCACCATTATTCAGTTAACAAGACCGCAAGCCAAGAAGAGGAAATAATAAAACAATTGACTACACAACCGCAAACTGGAACTAGGACTTAAAACTTAACATCGAAACTGGTACTGCATAAGTGACAGATGACGTGGATTCTTAGAAAGATTTCATCAGACAAAGCTCGGGAGACCATTGGACGAAATAGACATGTGACCCGCTTTCGCGCCAACGCATGTTTAGCATATGTTAATATTTCATCAGAATATGGTAAGCCCGCACTTTTTCTGCAACCAGCCTGATGACCAGACTTGAGAAGCTGGTGTGACCAAATTTTCAAACATGGGATTGCGGAGTGTCTAGATCCGAGGTAAGCTTGTAATTCCCGAGATTAGACTAAGAACCCGATGTATCAGGTATCAAGAAATGGTATCCAGTGTTTGTAATGTCAATTGAAATGTATTATTATTAATTAAAACCTCTGAAATGTAAAAATGCTCGACTGTAGATTCTGACGACGCAGAGCCGTTCCCGGGCAAACTGACACTCGAATACTCTCTTCGATGAAACTGCAATCTCTGATATTCTTAAAGATAATTATTAACTTTGGGAAGTGCATTATACTACTCCATTCTATTCTGAACAACTGTACGAAGTGATAATTCTAAAGCAATCTTGTGCATTTCAGCAGACACTGATAAAAAATGCTATCACTACCTACAGCTAAAATGACAGTTCGTGTACTAGAATAGGTGCCTTGTTTTAAAACAGACTTATCTACGTCTATTTTCAATTTAGAAAGTTGAGAGAGAAATCCAATCTTTTCTTTCTGCTTCATCTATTGAATGGATAGGGTTTGAAGGATAAATATTTATATTATGTCAAATTTTAATTAGATAAGAGCACTTATGAACTGCATTACATCAGAAGAGTTGAGCTTCGCGGAACTCCATCACATGAAGTGAACTTAACTCATTACTCAACATAACTTAAAACACAACACCACTCATCACCACACAACCCAACACTCAACATCACAACAACAACAGATAATGGGAGAGAGTTATTAGACACAGAAGAAGAAGAAGTTGGTTAATTGGGAAAACACAGAGAATTATTTATACACACTATAAACACCATTGAGTGGAAGAAATGTTATAAATGTATGTCATTTATTTACATGCATGTTGACACATTCTCACTCTTGTCACTGTCTTACTGTACACGTTCACTGACCCCAGGTCAAATGAGAACTTACATACAGCAGGAACCAGTTGATACAAGGCGTACACAGTGTGATAAACTCTGACCACCCCAAATTAACCCAACACTAGCTTAGAGAAAAAAGAAGGGGAGGGGAACTAGTTCCTACTTCAGGAATTTAGATTTCTTCTGACCTACTTTTAGAATATTGTATTGGGAAGATTGTATATATTTATGTGACTATTCATCAGTGATTCTTGGTGGCTACATACCAACAACCACCCAACACATCAGCAAACTAACCACCTAAATCAGACCTGAAAGAGGGAAGCCGAGAGAAAGAGATGAACCACAAGTGAGATGGAAGATGACTTTGCCATGAGCAAAGTATGGGGAGGCCTTCAGAGGAGCTATACGGGCATACCTGAAGTGGATCCATCAGTCAATGGACCCTGGCTTACCAAATCTTCCAGTCACCAGGTTACCTTTCTAATTGGTACACACCACACCCAATTTCAGGAAACTGATATTTAATTGTTGATTCATCATCTTCACACTTAACATGTACAACATCAAAATGTTTACTATGTTTTCACACTTGTTGACCTCTCATGTATTGATGCTTGTTTATTGATGGTCTGTGACATGGTCCAATATGCAACTTTTCTAATATATCTTGTGTAAATCACAATAGAGATGTATGTACTGGACCAGAAGGCTCAGGCCCAGTCAATAAATTATTAACATGAATTGACCTTCTGTTAATTTATCAGTTCAAACCTATCTGTGAATCAACAACTTCTTTGTACATCATGTTGTCAGAATCCTAATGTGATTGATTATGTGTTTGATTGTTTAAAAATAAATCCACTCATAATGACTTACTAAAATGGGGGAGAGAAGACTCTAGATCTATCAACTGCTCAATATCCATGATTTCTTCATCTAAATCAGGCTGAGAAAATTCTCCAGACTTTCCTCAGATTTGATTTTTTAAAAAAAGGGGGGGGGGGGGGGCTCCAGAGCTACAGAATCCTTGGAGAAGGGGCAGAATCCCAGTTAGTAATCATTATTCTCACCAGGGCCATAATCTATATCTCCTAGACTACTTAATAGAACGAGGCCTGCAGATAACTCAAGGTTCATATTCTGGGGTTATTGAAGATAGAAGAGGATGGGGCTCTACTTCTTTTGTTAGAAATGGGGCATGCACTACAGTGATCTCCCACTCCCTTCAAAAATATATGACAGGGACCCACAAAGCAAGCGAAATAGAGGAAGACCTAAGAAGACATTTAAGAAGAGAATTACGGAGCTGTAGGAGATAGCAAGAGACATGGCGGACTGGCGTGCTTTGGTCGAGGCCCTATGCACCAATGGGGTGATAAAGAGCAGAATAAGAATAAACATGCTTTTAACAATCAAAGGTAGTACCGTCACAGATACTGTTGTTCTGATGCAAGTCGTAGGCCTGTAAGTATTCTAGGTTGTGGCATAATGCGCTGCATTGCACTGTTCCCTTTCTAGCCAGATTTCTTTCACAGACAAATCTGAGGAAACTTTCAGGTGCTTATTTCAACTGATTCAATGCCGAAGGGTAATATATCGCCATATATGACATCCCATGTGTACAGAAGGAGGTTATTTCGCCACACTATAGTTATCGTGTTATTTGTTTTGTTTCATGGTATCTTCGGCAGTTGCAGTGAGCGGAACAATATAATACTTGTTCATTTGATTCGTGCCATGCTGGTCCAAACCTACATTTTGAATAGCACTGAATCAGCTAACAAGCTATATTACAGAGCCGTTCTTGTCTGTAAGATGAATCCCGCAACAGCTGGAAACTGAGCTTTCCTTTAGGCACTGTCTGTTGACAATGAGGTACCTAACACCGGCAGGGTCTTATTGTCAGCCTAGGCGTATTCTCGGCTAGCCAGGGTATGCTTTGGCGAATCGTAACCCCTGGTTACATAATAATATGTTTATCTGAATATGTGAAGCTCCAGTACCTGTCTCGCTCACGATATTTGTTTCTGAGCTTGCGGGGGGGGGGGGGGGGGGGTGTTAGAAACATTGCAGTAACCACAATTCCAGGCGCTGATGTGAGAACCTGCTAGAATGTGTACCCGTATTCTTAGTTTACATACGGTGGGAAGATGTCACCTTTTCTTTCGGTCGAAAGATGTCACATTTACTCACGGCTACAAGATATTCTCTTTACTAACGGCCGGAAGGTATTACTTTTACTTACGGCCGGAAGATAGTACCTTTACTTTCGGCTGGAATATGCTATCTTTACTTACGGCTGGAAGATGTTACCTTTACTTACGGCTGGAAGATGTTACCTTTACTTACGGCTGGAAGATGTTACCTTGCCTTGGCGGGAAGCTGTTACCTTTACTTAGAGCCGGAAGATGTTACCTTGCCTTATGGCCGGAAGATATTACCTTTACTTATGTTGTTAACATGTTACCTTGTCTTACGGCCGGAAGATGTTACCTTTACTTATGACCGGAAGCTGGTACTTTACCTTGGCCGGAAGATGTTACCTTTACTTACGGTCGGAAGATGTTACCTTGCCTTACAGCAGGAAGATGTCACCTTTGCTTACAACCGGTAGATATTACTTTTACGTACAGCCGGAAGATGTTACCTTTACTCACGGGTGGAAGATGTTACCTTTACTTACGGCTAGAAGATGTTACCTTGCCTTACGACCGGAAGATATTACCTGTACTTACGGCCGGAAGATAGTACCTTTACTTACGACCGGAAGATGTTACCTTTACTTACGGCCGAAAGATGTTATCTTTACTTACCGCCGGAAGATGTTACCTTTTACCGGCTACGCTACCACAGTCCTATAATATGGAAAAGCGCAGCTTGAAAAGATCACGTAGTAAAGTATCATGTACAGGACACTTGTTCCATATGTTGGAACATTTTCGGTGTATAGTCCTATATTTGTATAGGCCAATCGGCACCCGGTGTGTGGTATGGTCAATATCAGTCCGGTGATATTTACCTCCCATGACATTTGCTGATACTCATTTTTTAGCTGGGTCGACCTGGGAATTGAGATCAATTTTACAAAAATCGTTACCTTAATGGACATTCGAACACTTGCTCACAAGCTGATCACAGCATGATTTCATGCTAGCTACATTTCATGCTACCACAGTTTCCTAGAGGTCATATAGCTGAAAAGCTGAAACACTAAATTAAATGTAACTATAAGATGTGGAATATTATTCTTAACTATAAGAACGAGGTCAACAGTGTTCTTTTATTATTTAATGAAAAGAGGTGTATTGGAGATCATCATGGCGACTGCAAAGATCAGCGGTTCAAGATGTTGAGTCAGATCGGGAGAAATTAAGTTGGATTGTCAACAACCGTAGCACTAAGGAATATCAAGAAAAGAAATTTATACTGATCCGAGATTTGTGAAGAAACACGAACCCCTACGCCACTTGTCAAGACACACTAAGATTGTAGTGATGAAGGATATGAAGATATAGCACAAAAAAGATCGATTTAATTCATTTTGTAACACCAAATGTGTATAAGCAACCGCTCTTGATGCACGACTAAACGATGCACAACTGCATTTTCTGTCGCACCTGTCACACTTTCATTCGCACAAACCTACTCCGTCGTACCTGGTGCACGACAATACCTACTCGTGCACGACGCAACCTTTCTCTGTCAAGGACAAATCCCAACGTGGAAGCGATACCTTGGGCTATGGGATGAAGGTCAGATATTGAAAGTATGTCTTGTGCATGCGTCTGTGGTCGTTTGGCAGGTTAACGGTTTTTTTTTTTTTTTTAGATAACCGGTTGATTTTGATTCATACAGTTAGTGTATTGTATGTAATCTGACGTCTTCTTCTTCTTCTTCTTCTTCTTCTTCTTCTTCTTCTTCTTCTTCTCCTCCTTCTTTTTCTCCTCCTTCTCCTCCTTCTTGTTCTTTTGTACTACTGCTTTTGCTTTGAAGCGTGGCAGCGAGCAGGCAGATCTAAGTTTCTGTGTTTCGCTTGTAGCGTTGCTTGTACCTATGTCATTTTTTATTTGTTGTTCAGTTTCTTTTACTGTATGTAGTTAGCTCTTCCTGGGTCGTCCTCTCGCCTTGTGTTCAGATATCCTCGCGTAGAACGTTCCAGTCGCTGGTTGATCTTGTTCCCTTCTAACTAAATGTTCGAACTATTTAATTCGTTGATGTTCTATAAAGCTAGTAATAGATGTTATTCGTATACTTATACGTAGTTTCTCGATTGTCTCTCATGTTTGGTAGTCTGGTATTCTTATGATATCTGTGTAAAAGTTTCTGCAAACTCATACCTGTCCTTCCTCCGGCTCACACTATACTATGCTGTTATTTTTTTCCTGATAGAGTTATAGCTTATGTCATAGTGAAAGGCGCAGTTTCATAATTCCCCAACAGAGTAAGTCGAGATTTTCGCAGCGGGAGATAGGTAGGTAGGTAGCTTGATCAGTAGGTTGGTTGCTAGTTATGGAGGCATGGAGATAGATATTCAGAGGGACTGGCAGACAAGCATGCAGAGAGGTATACAGACAGATAGACAGACGGTTAAGAAGGTGGGTGGGTGGGTAGGTATGTAGGTAGATAGGCAGGTAGGTAGGTGGGTAGGTAGGTGGGTGGATGGATGGGTAGATAGGTTGGTAGGTTGGTAAGTAGATGAGCAAAACGGTAGGTGGGTGGGTATTTGGAAGGGTGGGTTGGTGGATGGATGGATAGAGTGGAGGGTTACATGGGCAGACAGTCAGTTGTACAGACAGACAGACATATTTTATATATCTATTCATATAGACTTTATATATCTATATATCCAGACAGACAGACAGACAGACAGACAGACAGACAGACAGACAGACAGACAGACAGACAGACAGACAGACAGGCGGACGGGCGTACGGAGGGACGGACAGACAGGTAAGTAGGGAGGGAGGTAGGTAGGTAGGTAGGTAGGTAGACATGTAGGTAAGTAGTTAGGTAGATAGGTAGGTAGGTAGATGTGTAGGTAGGTAGGTAGGTAGGTTGGTAGGTAGGTAGGTAGGCTGGTAGGTAGGAGGTAGATGGTTTGTGGATAGGTTGGCAGGTAGGTAATTAGGTAGGTAGATTGTTTGGTAAGCAATATTAGAGTGTGTGTGCATGTGAGCATGCAAGTAGCTAGATAAATGAAGTGGTTAGCTAGGCAGCCAGACAACCGGCAATTTAAAATACCTGGACAAATACAGGTGTGCTAGTATTATGAAATACGTGGGAGAATAACAAAAGCAGACACTCATTCAAGTAGCGCAATCGATGGCTGTTGCCAGTGATCTGGCTTTAGGTATGTCCACACTTCAGTAAATATGCCGTGTGCAAACTGGAACAGAGTATAATGTGTCCTGGCCTTTGATTATCCAGGCTTTATTATGTGAAATGTAGCAGTCGTGGTAGCGTGGTGGTTTGTGCGTTTGTTTACCATTGCGGTAGTTCGCGGTTCAAATAGTATTCGTAGATGTGCGAGGGTAAACAGTATTGTAGCAGTGTCGTTTTGAGGATGGGTGTATGCTGTGTGTGTCTGTGTGTAAAGGAAACGGAACGTAAAAAGAGATGACGTTTTCGACGAAGGAAGGAAAATAAGACGAAAAGGGAGGAGGACGACTAGGACAAGGAGGGAATGGCAAAGAACAACAACAAGAATAAAATATCTAGACGACGAACACGAAGAACAAGAATAAGAAAAGAAGAAAGGAGGAGGAAGATGATAAATGCGGAGAGGAAGTAGTCTGAGGAAGAGGAGGAGGAGGAGGAGGGGGAGGAGGAGGATGAGGAGGAGGAGTAGGAGGAGGAGGAAGAAGAAAAAAAAAGGAGGTTTGTAGTGGTGGTGGGAAGAAGAAGGAGGACAAGGAGGAGAAGACTGGGGTGATAGTGGTAAAAGTGAGGGACCAAACAAAGAAGCGAATAGCAACAAAATCAACAACATAGTCATAACAAAACCAAAGCAACAACAGCAAAAAAACAACAGCAACACTGCCAATATAATGTACGAAGGGAGGTCAATAAGTAAGTCACAAATCGCTGTAGAAAAATTAACTAACGATAACTTGAAACCAGTTTATTTTTATACATACATTGTCCCTTTATTTCTCAACATAATTTCCACTAACATTAATGCGCTTATCTCATCGTTTTATCAGTCATCCCAAACTGGCTGCATAGAACTGCGTGCTCTTTGTTCTAAACCACGTTTTCACTTCACATTCAACTTTGGCGTCATTCGCGAAATGTATCCCGTCAAGGTGGGTTTTCAGTGAACCAAAAAGGTGGAAATCGCTAGGAGCTAAGTCGGGGCTGTAAGGTGGATGTTGCAGAACTTCCCACCTTAGTTGGTTAATTTTCTCCTGAGTTAATCGAGCTGTATGTGATCTGGCATTGTCATGAAGAAGCAACACTCCCCTAGTCAGCGGTCATAGACGTTTTCTTGGAATTGCATCATGAAGCATCGATAGAACTTTACAGTAGGATTCAGAATTCACATTTTCACCTTTTTTCTTGAAATTGGTTAAAAGCACTCCTCCACCCGCTGCACGCATGCTTCTGTTGCAATCTCAACAGGACCACCAGATCGGATTTTATCAACAATTTTAGAACGTCTTTGAGAAATTTTTTCTACCCAGCTATGCACCGCTTCACGGGACAAACATTTGTCAGCATAAACAGGAAGCATTTCCTCATTAATGTCCTTTGCAGGCAGTCCTTTTGCCCACAAAAAACACACAACAGCACGTTGCTCTTTGGTTGTACACTCCGTAAGTACAGACGCCACTTTGTTTATTCGCTGCACATGTGCATGAGACACCTAGCGCCATCTGACGAACGGGAATATAAAGTTCGATGTTGCTGTCACCTAATGACGCCTGTAGAAAATACCAACTACATTTACCTGCCATCCCACAGAACTGCGTGCCTTACGCATTGACTCGCCCGCGTACATAATGGCGTGACCTAGAAACTATGCGCCTGAAACACCGATGCAGTATATATCAATATATATATATCTACCTCTTTATTCTGGGGCTATTCTAGCAACTGGGGAAAACCCCCCAGCCGCTTTCAATCTTCTTTATAGTAGACCAGAAACTCGTTAGGGCACCTTAGCTTGAACCATGTGCTTAATTAACCGCACCATGTAACCGCCGGCCCGAGAACCTTGTTGTTACAGCTGACAGTATTTCCTTCGCATGCGCAAAGGCAACCATAAACATCCAATCGTTAACTCGTAAATTACCAACAAGTCATACGTAAACATGGCTGATGTTAACGCGTTCCTTGTGATCTAGTCACGGAACGTTTCCTGTCTGCGGCAGGTTTCCTCATTCTTCCGAATCGATCTGGTAGAACCACAGACAGTGCCGCCCTTTGAGAACAAGATATGTTATCTGTTCTTCTGTGGGGGGAAATGTTGAGTGCAAAACAAGTAAACATTGTATTTGTGTGTGTGTGTGTGTGTGTGTGTGTGTGTGTGTGTGTTTGTGTGTGTGTGTGTGTGTGTGTGTGCGTGTGTGTGTGTGTGTGTGCAAGTGCGCACGCTAGGAGGCGGGCGTGTGTGTGTATGTGTGTATGTGTGTGTGTGTGTGTGTTTGTGTGTATTTGTATGTGGGGTGTTAGACCTTCACATGCTGAAGAGAGTCAATCAACAAACAAAAACTAACGCACGCAAAAATAATATTGAGGCCAGAAAGGCTTCGTCAACACTCAAAAACGAAAAAGACATTGGTACAACAATATTAAAGAAAAACTACAAATAAAGTCACTTAACTGAGTTCATGGAGAAACATGTATCCTACGAAACAAAATTCAAACAATGTGCCACGTAGGTCACGTGACAGGAAGTGACATGGTAAGTAAAGTCAATTAGTGCGAAATAAAGCGTCAATCGTCACATGGAATCCCCAATTGCGATTGGCACAGGGCAAAGATAACTACGCGTACACAATGGAGAAGTGGAAATGGTAGGCGAGTGTGATGGTAGGCGATGAGAGGGTTGAAGAAAGGTTAAATGAACTGGTGTCGGACATGGGGGGCGCCGAGTAAAGGAAAGAGGCGTTTTTCAACAGTATGTCGGGCTCTTTTATGAGATGTGCAAAATTTAATTACAATGACCTGGATATTGGACACATCTCAATGATCAGCACCGTTAAAATGTGTTAAACCTGTCTCCTTTTTATTTCATATATTCTAGAACACGGCATTAGGAAGTAAAGTGGCTGGTTCCTTTCCTGCTATCTTGTCTTTCCAGACAATTAATAGAAAATTATAAAACCCATTTTATAGGTGAAGGAATACTCACTTGATACCCGTTTTATAGAAAACAGGATGCACCCGTGTTATAGAAGACGGGGTGGCTTCGCGATCAGTGTACTCGACTGTCAAAACACTGGGCCGGGTTTGATTGTTCACTAACAAGAGCGGTTCTAGTGATGGCCGAGACTCTGAAGTCAGTAAGGTCGATGCTAGACAATCGTCAGCATAATCTGAGAGTTACCTAGGGAGAAACATAGGAAGATGAAGGAAACTGACCCTCTACCCTCATTGTGTTATGGTATAGGATATGTGAAGGGCATATGTTCACATATTCACACCCCAGCGGCAGTATGTGACACGGGACAACTGTTACAATGTACTCATGTTATGAGGCGTGTTCGATCCCAGAGCTCACAGGTTGACACAATCAATGATGTCGCTGCTGTGGCTTCAGCGGGGATAACTGCCTTGGTAAGCAAGCACACTGCCCACTTTCCTACACACTATACGTGCGTGTGTATGTAGGTGAGTCTGTCGTGTGGAATGCAGGCTGGTGTAGAAGCTCATCTTTCTTTCATAACCACCTTTCTTATGAATTCTTTTATATTATAAGTTCCACATTTGAACGTTTTCAGTAGTATTCTGGAAACCCCAGCACGTTCGACCCCTGCTTAGCTCTGTCTCAATACGATCAATCTTTCTGGATGCCAGAACGTTCTCCAGACCCCCTCCCCCTCTTTCATAAACTGACCACGAGAATTGCCAATGTCTTATTTATGTGTGAATCTGTCTCTGTGAATTTTCCTCTCGCGTGCAGACTTTGAGTAGCCGTCTTAACCGTCTGTGGGTTTCTTATGAATCAACTCTGGAACGGTACCACCCTAAAGTTAGTTTTCTGACATATCTGGACAGTGATGGGCAGAAAGACAAATTGATAGGCAGACAAACGGAAGAACGGATAGTTTGACGGAAGGACGGCAAAGGTAATTTACAAGAAAATACCCCCCCCCCCCAAATCGATTGGGATTCGAATACGTGAAACGGCAGGTTTGTGCCCTAGCCACCGCACCACCGCGGCACCCCTGTTAGGCCAGTGCTATGAAGTCTGGGCTCTGTATGCAAGACTTCTCCGATTCTGTACACAGTTGGTTGTAGTGCACATTACATAGAATAGAAAAGTGAATGCAACCACAATAATGATTTCACTACATCCCTAAATTACTTCCTGGGAAGAATGACCTAAGAAATCGGTGACCGTTCAATAAATTGACGAACTCAACGGTTTCTTAAGACTATTGACCTGCATCTACTCAAAACATAATACGCTGTGGGACGATAACCCCACGTGACAAAAACGCATACTAATTTATGACGTGCTCACACAAAGACAGCTGAAAATTAGACTGCTCCACTAACTACAGGAGTTTCGCGTGCATTTGATTGGCTGTCACACAATTCAGATGGCCCGTATAATGGGATAGAATGCTCCGGACAATGTGAAATTCTTGGAGGCAACGACATGTCACAAACAGAAATGCCAGATTGATTCTGCGTGTGCGTGAGTAAATACCAGACCAGTCGCTTGCCTACGTGATTAAACCACGTTTACAACAGCCTGCGATAATAACAAGCGACATGAAGAAACGGGGAATGAGAGGATTCATTTTGTTTAAGACACGGGGCATCTTTTAACCATTATTATCATGATGTAACTGATCGTTTGCAGAAAGCCACTAGCACCTCGACTCTCCGGAAAGATTCTCAGTCTCATGCTGATCCCCTAACCTCATGCATTTTCATGCCTAAGGTGTCTTTAATGTCCTGAGCCCACCTTCGGTTTGGTCCTTTTCCATGAAGCAAACCTTTTAATACTTATCTTTCTTAACTACAGGCACCTGGCCGTGCTGACAGACGATAGTTTGTTACATTGTGATTTACAAATACATAATAACTACAACATATGGCGGGGACCAGGAATGAAGTTATACCTCTGCATAGCAAAACACCTGGGCTGAATTATAGAGACCATGTGTTGCTCACGCAGCATGATCCCTCTCTAGGCCGCCTGCCTAGTTCACTCCAGAGGAAAGGTAACACCAATACATATGGAACAAGACAAGCTGCAGAAGTTTCTGCATCAGCACAGCAATGCTCTAACTTTCCGCGTGTCGGAGCTTCGATTCTAGACCAGTTGCCGACCAAGGCTTTGGGCCTGGTCTGCTCTGCCTTGAGATTTAGTCTTTATGTTGCATTTTCTCGCCTAGGATAAGACTTGTATCCTCTCGATTGCACTCCTCATCCCGAAGTCGTTCTTTCTAAACTACTGTGAGTTTTAACACGACCGAAGTATTCCAGTTTTTAAACTACTGTGTTTTATCACGACCGAAGTATTCCAGTTTCTAAACAACAGTGAGTTTTAACACGACCGAAGTATTGCAGTTTCTAAAAACAGTGAGTTTTAACAGGACCAAAGTATTCCAGTTTCTAAAAACAGTGAGTTTTAAACACGACCAAAGTATTCCAGTTTCTAAAAAACAGTGAGTTTTAACACGACCAAAGTATTCCAGTATCTAAAAAACAGTGAGTTTTAACATGACCGAAGTATTCCAGTTTCTAAAAAACAGTGAGTTTTAACACGACCGAAATATTCCAGTTTCGGAGACATGGTGCTGATTATGAGCTTGTTTTCTTCAGTGCTCAGAATCTCAGATCTTGTTGAATGTCAGTTTTATTTTTCTTCTTCTTCTTCTACGAATGCAATTCGTAATCCCGCATACCGCATTCGAAACACAGCTGCAGGCAATTTGAAATCAGACTGCTTTGCATTGGTTTCAATACAACGGTATGAGTGCTGGTCGTTTAGAAATCAGTGGCAAAGTACTGAAGGTAAACTTGCCCAGGAATCACAAACAGCCAACAAATTCAGGGGTTGACTGCCACTTCCTGTAAAGGATATGCAACTAACATTTTAACCCTACTTTTCATTGTCACAATTTCTGTTAAGGCAAATTTCTGGGCTGAAAATCATGATTCAAAAACAATGTCGTTTGTAGGCCGAATCCTGTTTACGCATCACTGAAGTCCATGCATGTCATCGCTGTCTAACTGAAATTGATCCTCGCAAAGGACAATCTAGGGTACCAGGCCAGGGCTATAGGCCGGATGTAGAATAATGTCCCCGCTCTAGCTATGCTCCGTGGCCAAGTGTATATGCGAAGTGGATACGCCGCCTGCCTCGTGCTCCGAAAGTTGTAGATTCGATTCCAGACTATGTCATTCGGTTCACGAGTGTAACTTTCTCGGAGGCTACGAGGGTCGTGGCTGGAATCACGGAGTTATTGCTCTGCGCAACGCTTCCGGCAGACCGCTCTGCAGAAATAAACCGAGTCATATGAGATAAAACCCGGTGCAATGAATGTCACATAAAATCTTGGAGGTCGATCGATGACAGAATGTCGCACCAAACGACTACAAACAGCCGGCATTCTTTAATGTGTGGTTGATCGAGGGAAGACTATCGCGCCATACATCTGCAGGCGGCAGCCATCCTTTGATGTGGTAGATGGACTGTCTGGATGTAGATCGGCAGGATCTTTTGTTGTGGGGACAAGACTTCTCTCGATTACAGACCGGTAAGACTTTTTGAAGTACCGGGATGATTTCCCAGATGAAAGGGACAACCAGCCAGTTGTTGACATTAAGTCGGAAACGGAGAGAGAAAAATAGCTTCTAGACTGTCTAGTGTCTGGACAGTTTTGTGACGTCACTCAGACCCAGTATTAAAACCGGTGGGATAAACAACTTTGGGGAAGTCGACCAAATGTTGTGAAACAACTAAGACGTGTGTGTTATTCCGAGTTTGATTCTGGAGAGGGATTACAGTGTCTTCTGTCGATTTACATTGGCGGACATGTTACCTTCGTGTGATTTAGTAGTCCCAATTTTCAAACCGGAATAAATATATGGTAATTAATTAAATAAACCTACATTGGATTATTCTTAGGAATCGAGTGTAGTAATGTGCGTTGATAGAACGTATTATAAGAGCGTCGGCAACAGTAGCCTATCGCGTAGCTTAAACTAGCTGGTGTGAGATATCATTTAACTCAGTGAGTTAAGGACAATGTAGTGGGATAATATTTAGGGAGATTGAGGATGGTTGGAGGATGGGGAAAATGTCAAATGGTAGGATCTTCCATTAGGGTATATACTGGGTTTCTGCCCTTTTCCTCTAGTCTTTCCTTGTCTTACCATGACTCAGACCGATGTGATGAGCTCCTCGGCCTTATGACAGAGGTTGGTTCTCTGTTATATATCTGAGTGCTGCCGTCGGCCTACACTCACCTAATAAAGGTCGGAATCGGGTTGCTCTCACCAGGTGTGTTCTCTCTTCAACAGATTCCACTAGGTTTACCAAGAAGCTAGAAGAAAAGTCATGGCTCGAGTATTGAAGGCAGAGTTTACTAAGAGGCTTTTGCACTGGGCCCATAACCCAGAGGGTCTGCAGGAACTTGGCCTCTGCTGAGCAGGAAACGATGGTTATTTAAGTGTGTTTCCTGAGTGATAGTTTACATCACAGTAAAATCAAGACACTGACAATAACATCTGCACCAGGAACATTAGTAGATATAAATACCGGGAAAATTTAACAGTGTGTGTTATAATTGGGGAATTCCTATGAACAGTTAAATACTAACATTGAGTTTTCCAAAGTGACAGTAAAAGTATTTTTAGGATTCTCTGATCACAGAACCTTTATGAACAGAGTAGTTACACTGTGTGTGTCAGAGTGATGATCAATATTGGACTGTTTGCCACTATTGATGACCAAGCATCCGGATTGTCCAAGAGCTATCGGAGGAAGTCGACCCTTGGCCTGAGAGACACATCATTTGGGTGAGGTCTTCTGTCCATCATATATGGTGCTTTTGTGTGGCCAGTACAGTGATGAAACAGACTTTGTTCCTGATCTATTCGGTCTGACTCTACATACACACTAGATTATACGACAGACATTCTTCACATACACTTTTCACATACATGACACTTTTCTCTATTAAACTAATTTGTTGTTTTTGTTAGAGCCAGTGTTGTGTAGTGTATTTTGGGAAAAGAATGAGAGGGGGCTTGGTTCAGTAGTGAGAGAGAGAGAGAGAGAGAGAGAGAGAGAGAGAGAGAGAGAGAGAGAGAGAGAGAGAGAGAGAGAGAGAGAGAGAGCGATCCATTGACTGACGAGGTGTTGTGGACAGAAAGCTGGGATATCCTCAAGATATTGATATGGGGTTAAAATAATGTCGGTGTTGATTCCCCTCACCCCAGTGACGACACATAGATAAAGTACGACAATGAAGTGGATCCTCTTACCATTTTAAACCATTTTTTTTTTACTTTTAGCTATCCAAAATATTCACTGTGTTGCTAGCAGTATGAACAACGGGTGTTAGAATTAAATTGTAAAAAGACACAGATTATGGTCGTCACTAGGAAGAATGAAATACTACAATGTAATATACAAGTAAATGGGAATATTCTTCAACAAGTGAATCGGTACAATTATCTCTGAACAGTCATAACATCTGATGGGAGATGCCTTGAAGAGATTAGAACAAGAATCGCCATGGCGAAAGTAGCCTTTAGCAAGATGAAAATTATTCAGACCAATAAAAAGATGTCAATTGAAATGAGAAAAAGAGTGTTGAGGTGCTACATAGAGCCTGTTCTTTTGTATGGATGTGAAACTTGGACAATGTGCAGTAAAGCTGAAAAACATCTGATGGCTGCAGAAATGTGGTTTCTGAGGAGAATGCAAAGAATACCATGGACAGACAGAAAAAAACAATGACCAAGTACTACAGGAGGCAAATGAAAATCGTAAACTGGTTAGAGAAATTAGACGTAGACAGTCAACATTTTTAGACATGTTACGAGAAGAAATGGATTGGAGAACTTGGTGACAACTGGCAAGATCGAAGGAAACAGACCAAGGGGAAGACCGAGAAGTAAATACCCGGATGGCTTGGCCACATGACATGGTCGAGACAGGAACACTGAGCTGATCCACGAGTCTGGTGATCGAGTGAAATGGCGAGTCATGACCGCCCACGCTTTCCGGCATGGCACATGAATGATTGACAAGCAGTGTGTGGTCCAGCATTGTCAATGAAGAGCACTACGCCTTTGACTAGAATCTGAAGACCTTATCGCGTTGAGCAGCTCTTTCAGTTTCTTGAAAGTCGCTTGATCATGAGAATTATTTATTGCTGCATTTTGATAAATAAAGTCGAACAGAAGCACAGCACGCATGCCCCATGGGCGATGCATCCGAACTCAGCTGGCAGGTATCGACGAGTCTCTAACGCTAGATGGATTACACGAAGTAGGAGTGAAACCTGGCCAAGCACATCAGGGCAATGTTCGAGATGGAGAAAGGAGACATTGCATGCAACCAACTCCTCATGGGAACAGTGAGTAGAGATAGTTTGAGATGGCTGCTGTATCTGTGGACTGAGCACGCGTGGGGGAAACCCAATGTGTGGAGATGTCCTGTAGTGTGTGTGTAACGAATGAATGTCGTATTAGTTACTTGTTCTTCTTTACCACTTTAGTGTCGTCCCTGGAGTGAAGAGAATCGATACCCACATTTGTTTTAATTCAATATCTCTATTCTGGAGATATCCAGCAGACTCCGTCCACACACTCCCTCAATCTGAAGACACCTTCCTCTCACTCTTACTCACCCCTGGATCATGCCCCCTCTCATTCTTCCCCAACATAACATACTTGACAACTCTCGCTTCAACAAATAAAAACAAGAAATTTATTAAAGCAAAGAGTATATGTAGGAGAAGTGTATGTGTGTATAAGGTGTAGAATGTGTGACGTGTATTCTAATGGTAGACCAGTGATTTAGAAGCAAAGTCTGTAACATCATAGTGCTTAGCACACAACAGCACCATTTTTTCCGGACAGTGAACCTCACCCAGAAGATGACGACTTTCTCCAATCACTCGAACAAACAGGATGCTGGTAATCCGATAGACACTGTTGATCTTGGTCTCCACTCCACCACACGGTGAAGTTACTCTGTTTCCTAATATTTGTTTGAACTGATAGTTCTCCAATTAACTGAAATGTCACTTGGGGAAACTCTACTGTTTATTAGTTTCTGGTTATAACATTTTCCCCTCTTTTAGAACACAACCTATTAATGTTTGTTAGGTAGATGTGTATATAGCTATATATATATATATATATATATATATATATATATATATATATATATATATATATATATATATATATATATATATGTCCTTAGTATGCGAGTTATTAATCTTCGGTGATGAAGCTTATCACTCATTAAACACAACACTTCTGTTCATACAATTCCACTCAGCAGAAGCCAGGTTCCCGCAAACCAACTTGGGTATAAGCCCTATGTAGCGGCCTCTCAGCAACCTCTGTCTTCAGATGCTGAGCCATCATTGTGTCAAACTTTGAAACTGCTTCTTCGAAGTAAACCCTCTCCCACTCACGTAGAACACTCAAGGGGAACTGTACATGGAACCTGTAGAGCAGATAACATCATGGTGAGGGCAACTCAGTCCTGACCGTAATTAGGTGATTGTATGCAATTAACAGCACTCAGATCTATAACAGAGATCCGATCTCTGTCATGCGGCCAAATAAATCAATCATATGATCTGAGACATGGCAACACCAGGAAAGAATAACGGAACGGGTAGAAACCCAGCAGATGCCCTACTGGAAGATCCTACCATTACACATTCCCCTCCTCCCTCTCAACCATCCTTAATCTCTCTAATTATTATTCCACTACATTGTCCTCAACTTCCTGAGTAAAACGATATATAACACAAGCTACTTGAAGCCACAAAATAGAATACTAGTGCCGACGCTCCTATGATACTTTCTAGCACCGCACTTATAGAACATTCTATCACTATTCCTAATACATTATATCACTGCACAGTACTGCACTCTATTCCTAATCATACTCTTAAGTTAGATATAATTAATTGCCTACCATATGTCTATTCCTGTTGTTACTCGAGAAACTAGGCAATCCGATTGGATCTATGTCCGTGGATAACTATCCCTACTAAGATAGGCTAGTCCCTCTAATATACCACAACTGGGAATTATCCCCAATTCTACACTTCAGAATGTTTTCCTCGACTCCATCCACCTGTTTACTGCACTGGGTTTTATATAGGTGCTTGAGTGAGTCACCGGAAAGTCCAGACGCCAATCAGTCCAGAATCTGGCTTTGTCCTCCTGTTTCCAGACTAACCAGAGTCAATTAGCTGTCAATTTTCCTTTTCATCTGTGGAGTTCTTTGTCTCATCCAACAAATATCCGGGTTGTCTGTAAGCCAAAGACCTTTCTCCCCTTACATAATCCTTCTGACCTCTAGCAGGCATTCTGTCTATCACTTGCAACGACCCACTTCCGTTTGGTAGACAAATGTCGCCAGTACACACCTCTCGAATAACATCCTGTCATCAAACTTGTCGACTATGTGTAGACAACTCTACGTGATCTCATACACACTGTTGACCAGGTGTCGAGAATCTGTACAGACGTATTGTCCTCAGTTTGTTCACCATAAAAGCGTCAATTGTGTTAGCAAAATAATGTCGGGTTTGGTTATCATTGATCGACTGACAAGTTACTTTATCCTGTGACATGTCCATCGTGATAAGATAAGATAAGATAAGATAAGATAATATAAGATAAGATAAGATGTCCCAAAACACAATCGCCTTGATTTTTCCAGGGTGGGTCGTTGTTACTTTCACCGTAATCCCGTATACTCTCGTGAGTGACGTGGCGTGCGCGAGAATTGGTAGTGGTTCTCTCCGCGTCGGTAACTTATGGGGTATATTAGCCGGTCGCTCGGAAAGCAATGGCAAACTACTGAGCATAAACTTACCAAGAGATCAACGATCAGCTGAAAGATGTTGATGTTGACAGAGATGTCCTGTAAGGAATATGGGAACAAAAAAAAGAGGTCGTTGTTATCTTGAATTTCTTTTCACAATAGAAGACCCACGATGCTCAAACACCGTAGATTAGGATTGTGTTGTTGTTGTTGCTGTTTATGTTGTTGTTGTTGTTGTTGTTGTTGTTGTTGTTGTTGTTGTTGTTGTTGTTGTTGTTGTTGTTGTTGTTGTTGTTGTTGTTGTTGTTGTTGTTGTCCCAGGGTAGAAGTACAACACGGTGGTAAACGTATTGGTGAATGCTATCCAACATTACTAGAATACCAAGTTCCATTAACATCAGACAAGCCCCGCAGCACACACCTGCTATGTGATGTTGTAGGGCAACCACACTTTTGTAGGCCGGAGTGCACAGAGGAAGAGGTGGTCAGTCTTTCCCTCCTTAGCGAACGACGAGCGCTGGCATCGCACCCCCTTCCGACCGGGCATATGTCGTTTTACAGGGTAACATGCAAACCCCCGGACGCTGTTAAGATGTGGTGTTATTCATTATGTAAAATATTATCTGGATAGACAAGATAGCAAACCATCATTGTCTTATCTCATTCCATCTTGATCCTATTGTACCTTTCGGTGTCGAGGTGTAGCTAGTCGGATTATGGTTCTTTCCTTTTCTATGAGCAGTATGACAAATCCCCTACCGGCTTGCTAGGCCAGTCGCAGGTTTAGGACAGAAAAATCTGACCAAGGGAAGTGTCACGGAAAATAAACTTGTTAGTTGCGATCGATGACAAACAAGACCCGACATTAGTCTGCAAAAACAACCGACCCTTTGATGTTGTACAGACTGAGAAAAATACGTCGTTAAAACTGTCTACACACGATCGGCATTTCTAACTGAGAAACAAGATACGTCGCGTCAAAATGTCTACACACAGTCGGCGAATCTTTATGATGTGGGTTGTTCGAGAAACGAATACCAACGCCAAACGTCTGCCAAGGCGGTAGTAGCCTTTGAAGTGCTAGACGGAAAGTCTGGACAGACGCGGGATGGATTCTGTGATGTGGGGAATTCTGTGGTTCACAGACAGACTGAACTATTGATGTACGGGACAAAGAATTTCCCCAAATGAAAGCAAATTTGACGGCGGATTGACTCCAGTTAGTCTAGAACAGGAGGAGGAAACCAGATTCTGGACGGATCAGCGTCTAGACTTTTTGGTGACGTCACTCCAGCCCAATATAAAAAGCGTTGCGGTAAACAAGTGGAGTTAGTCGATCAAGATTTCTGAAGTGGGAAAGATCGGTGCAGTTTTCCGAGTTGTGTTCAATGAAAGAAACTAGGGTGTCAAATTGTTGATATTTATCGGCGGACATAGATCCAGTCTGTGATTGCCTAGTTTCGATTAGCAACCGGAATAGGCATATGGTAGGCTATTAATCATATCTAACTTAGAGTATGATTAGGAATAGAGTACAGTACTGTGCGGTGATATAATGTATTATAGGTGTGGTGATATAATGTATTATGATTAGTGATAGAATGTTCTATAAGTGCGGTGCTAGAAAGTATCATAGGAGCGTCCGCACTAGTATTCTATTGTGTGGCTTCAACTAGCTTGTGTGATATATCATTTTACTCAGGGAGTTGAGGACAATGTAGTGGAATAATAATTAGAGAGATTAAGGATGTTTGAGAGGGAGGAGAGGAATGGTAGGATCTTCCAGTAGGGCATCTGCTGGGTTTCTACCCGTTCCTTTATTCTTTCCTGGTGTTGCCATATCTCAGGTCATATGATGAGTTATTTGGCCGTATGACAGAGATCGGATCTCTGTTATAGATCTGAGTGCTGCTATTGGCCTACACTCACCTAATTCCGGCCAGGACTGAGTTGCCCTCACCATAGTATTCTCTATTCTACAGGTTCCATTTACAGGTCCACGTATGTGTGCTATGATATTCGACAGTGAAGCTAGAACACAATTTAGAAGATGATGGCTCAGAATTTGAAGACAGAAGTTGCTGAGAGGCCGCTACATTGGGCTTATACCCAAGTTGGTTTGCGGGAACCTAGCTTCTGCTGAGCAGGACATGCTGATGAGATTTATGTTTAGCAAGTGATAGGTGTATCACTGAACAGTCAGAACATTGTATAAATACACTACTGATACCAGGAACATTCATACAAATTTATACTGATACCTAGAACATTCAGAGTGTGGTGTTAATATGGGGAATCTTTAAAACCAGTGACACTAGATCCATTAAGATTTCCCCAGTAACAGTGACAATAGGGTTATAATTTTCTGATTAACAATCAGTTAAATAACAGAGGAAATTCATAGTGTAAATCAGATTGAAGACTCTCATTAGACAGTGTTTGTCATGGGTGTCCAAGCATCCTAGTGGTTCAAGAGACAACGGAGGAAGTCTTCACGTGACCGGAGGAGCATCACCTTGGTGAGGTTGCTTGTCTGGAATACATGGTGCTAGTGTGTTCTCAGCACAGTGATGAGAATGACTATACTCCTGAACACTGATCTGAGTCTATAGACACTTTAGAGTACACGTCACACATTCTACACCTTAAACACACACACACACTTCTCCTACATATACTCTTTGCTTTAATAAATTTCGTGTTTTTATTTGTTGAAGCTAGAGTTGTCAAGTATGTTATGTTGGGGAAGAATGAGAGGGGGCATGATCCAGGGGTGAGTAAGAGTGAGAAGAAGGTGTCTTCAGATTGAGGGAGTGTTGTGGACGGAGTCTGCTGGATATCTCCAGAATAGAGATATTGAATTAAAACAAATGTGGGTGTTGATTCCCCTCACTCCAGGGACGACACTAAAGTGGTAAAGAAGAACAAATAACTACTACGACATTCATTCTTTACACACACGACAGGAAGTTCTTCCCCCCTGGCGAGCCAGAGCCCCGTTAGCCCATGACCTCGTGGTCATGGTTTCCCGGTCTACACCATGGGGACATAAGGTTAACTTGTATAGTCTACGGCAGTCTACTAATTTTCACTCTTCACCCCTCCTGGGAGAGGCTAACCGACCCTTACCGTGCTAGCTGCAGAGCCTGGCGCAGTCCATACATTGCAAACAATCAAACTAATGAACTACCCCCCCCCCCCTCAAAGTATGTTTTGACTTGGTCGTAAAGTATAAGGTATTGAGATCTGTTATTCAAAATACCGACGCGCACAATCCGCGAAAACGATAAAGAGGACTTTGAAGGAACAACAACATCACACAGAAATGCAAAGGTGCTGGGGTACAGGCTAACGTACAGGATTAAAGAGAACTGGTGAGGACAGTAAACAGTGGCATGATTATGCAACCCAAACTCACCGCCAGTCTTCGGAAATGTCATGATGATGATGCTGATATAGACAATGATAATGATGATAGTGATGATGGTGATGATAATATTGATGATGATGTTGATGATGACGTTAATGAAGATGATGATGATTATGCTATTGATAATGATGATGATGATGATGATGATGATGATGATGATGATGATGATGATGATGATGATGATGATGATGATGATGATGATGATGATGATGATGATGATGATATTGATTATGATAATGATAGTGATGACGACGACGACAACAATGTTACTTTCATTTCATAATAACTAAATTAAGAGAACAAGCAAATTTAAAATCGCTACAAAAACATATATACATGTATAAACACTGCATTCTTAACAAGCTTACTGCATCCAATTGAACGCACAGAAACAGCACACATTGTAAAACTATTTTTCCCTCCGGTTTGTTCCGTGCAATGATTTTAATTGCTATGCAATTTTTTCAACTGGCAGCATTGATTTAACGAGCCGTGTAGAACAATGTAACTCCACTTAACAGCAAGTGTAAAATATCTGCCTCGAGGCATGTTAAACGGACAGGCTATAGAGAGAAGAAATGCACCCAGAAACAAGCTATGCACTTTAGCTTTTTTTTAAATTTTTTATTTGGCAGTTCATTGTGTGAGTACATTTGTCTGTAAACAAAAATTGCTCGGTTGACTACACAATGAAATGCGCAAGTATTATAATGTGATTTCCGTTCACTGAGCATCGAAATTGCGGAAGATACCAGAAAACAAAACAAATAACACGATGATCCTGATGAATCACCAAAAAACGAGAAGTATATTGTGAGCTTTACTATAACACGATTACAAGAAACAAAATGGACGTTGTGGCTAAAGCCTTCGTCAGCACAGAACAAACATTACAAACAGACACACAACTACACGAGGAACACTACATGAAAATATAGAGGTTACTTATCTGAATCCTAGTTTGGTCGAATGCGCCTTAAACGCTTACCGTTTGATGTGAATGGAAAGAACCGGATGTATGGTTTAAACGAGCCGATGGACGGCAGGGATTGGCTTAGACACCCGGTGGGAGGGATGGGGGGACGCCCATGTGAGCGAACGGTGAAAAGCGGATTAGCAGTGAACTATAGCTGGCTTTATGGCGAAGGTATAGTACGCACTCCCGCACTCCGCGTAGGAACACGGCAGCAGGTGCTTGGAATACAGTCCGCCCTGCGTTGGTTTGCATAGAATGGCATGAGTGCCGGTCACTCAGAAAGCAATGACATGCCACGAACGCAAACATGCCAAGAAATCACAAATGACAAAAGTAATGTTGGGGTTGATTGCTACGTCCTGTAAAGGATATGCTACCACGTTTTTCTAGTGGGCTATACAACTTCGGGGGTGGAAGACCCTAGTATGGCGGTATATCATCCTTCTGTACAAATGGAAGGTAGCTTCTTGTCTTTTGGCTAAGATCAAATTGTGGTCATCCGAATAACACACAGGGGCGTGGAACATCGCTGGGCGGATCTGACTCTTGGGGAACCGCGAGCCCTTTATAACAAATGGAAGGTCATATTTGGCCAAATATTATACCTTTGGCACTGAATCAGTTAAAAGTTATACAATTGTCGTTTCATGTAAGACGATGCACAGGACACTGGACACACGACACGACAATGGACACGGACAATAAACATAGGACAATGGACACAAGACAATGGAGACACGATGATGGACACACGACAATGGACACATGACAATGGACATATGACAATGGACACACGACAATGGACATAGGAAAATGCACACATGACAATGCACATAGGACAATGGACACACGACAATGGACACACGGCAATGGACAAAGGACAATGGACACACGACAATGGACATAGGAAAATGCACACACGACAATGCACATAGGACAATAGACACACGACAATGGACACACGGCAATGGACAAAGGACAATGGACACACGACAATAGACACACGACAATGGACACACGGCAATGGACACACGACAATGGACACACGATAATGGACATAGGACAATGGACACGCGACAATAGACGTAGGACAATGGACATAGGACAATGGACACGCGACAATAGACATAGGACAATGGACATAGGACAATGGACACACAACAATGGACACACGACAATGGACACAGGACAATGGGCACAGGACAATGGACATAGGATAATGGACACACGAAAATAGACACACAACAATAGACATAGGACAATAGACACACTACAATGGACACAGAACAATGGACACACGACAATGGACACAGAACAATGGACACAAGACAATTGGCACAGGACAGTGGACACACGACAATGGACACACGACAATGGACACATGGAAATGGACACAGGACAATGGACAAAGGACAATAGGCACGCAACAATGGACACAGGACAATGGACACACGACAATGGAAACACGGCAATGGACACAGGAGAATGGACACAGGACAACTGACACAGAACAATGGACACACAACAATGGACACAGGACAATGGATATACGACAATGGACACACAATAATGGACACACGACAATGGACACACGACAATGGACACAGGACATTACTGCCACACTGGGCCCCCAAAAACAATTTACAGTTGGCATTTTATATGTTGTAGAATATCGGTATCCCCCCTCCCCCCACACCTCTCAATTCCTCAGGCTCAAGACCCTCTGCCATACACCGCAAGGTACTATATTGGAAGTAAATGACAGTTTAACAGCTCCGTGGAATTATATGAGTAAATTTTTCTATAACATTTATGTTCAAAAGCCTCGACTGTCTGTATCAGTGTTGTGAAAAGGCTCATGAATCACTGCCTTTCGTTGCCAGGGGAAAGATGCAGGTTCTCCGATCGTTCACTTTTATCTGTGTGCTGCCCTGCGCATAGGTCCTTCCTGGTGTGTTGCCTTTCGTTTGCTGCGGCCACAATAAGGCTACACGTATGTGTATGTGTCCTTCAGGTTTACACCTAAGTATATGCAATAAAGATTAAACTTATGCAGATATGAAGCATGAATGTAATGAGAAAAATGATGTATATGAAGAATGAATTTAATGAGAAAATTGTGAAGATATGAAGGATGAATTTAATGAGCAGATGCATATTAATTTGGCCACCACGCAGACATTCTTATATATATATATATATATATATATATATATATATATATATATATATATATAGATATATATATATATATATATATATATATATATATATATATATATATACTTCTTCTTCTTCTTCAGCGTTCCGAACCATTGAGGTTCTTTGCTGCAGATTCAATCCGTCTCCATTCGTCTCTCTGGTTGACCTTCTCTTGCCAGTCGCTGATTCCAAGTGCTTGTTGGTCTGTATGTTTATTATCTTTCCACCGTCTTCTTGGTCTACCTCGGGGTCTACGGTCATTTATGTCCTGAGTGTAAGCGAGTTTTATTTCCCTATTATCTTCCATTCTTTCTATATGTCCCAGCCATTGCAGTTTATTAGCCTTCATGATACCAGTGATTAGCGGGGACTTAAACAGATCATAAATGTCTTTGTTGCTTCTTCTTTTCCACTCTCCACTAGTCTGTGAGCTGAGGTGCAAGTGATGTTGACCACTTTATCCCTGGAGTATCAACTGGTCTGTGAGCTGAGGATGGTTGATTCAAGTGGTATTGATCACATCACCCCTGGAGTATCAATTGGTCTCTGAGCTGAGGTGAGTTGGTTCCGGTTATATTGATCACATTACCCCTGGAGTATCAACTAGTCTGTGAGCTACGGTGATGGTTTAAGTGATATTGACCACACTACCCCTGGAGTATCAGCTGATCTGTGAGCTGAGGTGAGTTGGTTCCGGTTATATTGATCACATTACCCCTGGAGTATCAATTGGTCTCTGAGCTGAGGTGAGTTGGTTCCGGTTATATTGATCACATTACCCCTGGAGTATCAATTGGTCTCTGAGCTGAGGTGAGTTGGTTCCGGTTATATTGATCACATTACCCCTGGAGTATCAGCTGATCTGTGAGCTGAGGTGGGTTGGTTCCAGAACCGACACCACGGCACTCGTGACACTCCCAACATGTGCCTTCCTCATCTGCGACTGGCCTATCAAAATATGCACATGGAACCATAAACCTGAGGTCTTAAGGCAGTGCAAAGGTCCATTGCTTTGGTTACTGTTATTTACCAATGCAAGAAATATGAACAATAACAGAGACACCTCACAACAAATCATATCTGTCTTTGTCGTTATTGCTGCTTTTGTTTGTTGGTGATGTAGCCGGTACCTCGACGAAGGGGTTACGAACACAATACGAATTGCCGCACACCACGTTCAATACACAGCTGTGGGCGATTTGGAAGAAGGCGCCCTTGCGCTGGTTTGTTCAGAAGTCATTTAAATGAAATGCAACTAACTTTTTCATGAAGATTTAATGGCGCAGTGTCATGCATTAATTTTCATTCAATGGTATGAGTGCCGGTCGTTCAGAAAGCCATGGCAAACTACTGAATGTAAACTTGCCAAATCACAAACAGTCAAATAATGATGAGTTTGACTGTGACGTCCTGCAATGGAATGTAACTAACTTGTTGATGAAGATTTAATGATGCTGTGTGCCCCATTATTTGTCATGAATTTGTCAATCAATGAGATGCCATCTCCGCAGTCTAGGTGGGTGTTAATGTAACTTCCAATGTTTGCTCGCTTCGCGTGTCTATACACTCGGACTTCTATTTCGTCCAAGTCTAGATGTCACCTACCAACTCATATCCTTGCTTACCTCGTGATCACCTGTTCATCTTCACCTATTCGTGTTCTCGTTAGGCTAACCCTCTCCATTACGTAATTTGTTCTGGTTATTTATTGCAGTACCACAGCCATGCCTCAGCTAGCCCCACTTTCCTGTGTACCTAGCTAACCAGCTGACGGCTTCGGTGCTTTTAACCAAGTGAATGTTCTTTGTTCTATTGACATTTCCAAGATGCCATTGACACTCGATGAAAGAAATTATCGATCAAAATGGGGAAACTATTTCGCAACAGGAAATAAAGGCACGGCATCTCCCATAACAGAGCATTTCTTTCTGCTATAGCGGCAGCGCTGTGAAGTAAATTTCAGGGGGTAATTCAATACTTGCTCGCACTGTACAATTCAGGCTGGCATATTTTCAGTTGCAGAAGTGGCATTCGATACATGTCAGATTCAAGGCAAAAGCAGTCACGTGGGAAACGGACTTCACTGGCGTATTGTCAAAGTTTTATTCTTCTTTTTCTTGGACCAAGAATATTAATTGTTATCTTCTTCTTCTTCTTCTTCTTCTTCTTCTTCTTCTTCTTCTTCTTCGTCTTCTTCTTCTTCTTCTTCTTCTTCTTCTTCTTCTTCTTCTTCTTCCTCTTCTTCTTCTTCTTCTTCTTCTACTTCTTCTTCTTCTTCTTCTTCTTCTTATCCCTCCTTCTCTAGTTCTTTCTCTCCTCTCGCTTATTCCTCCTTTCCTCCTCTTCTATTTCGTTCCTCTGTTTAGGCGAGTACGTCACGTCGAACAGCTCTACTTTCAGTAAAAATAAGTAAAGGACCCTCTTACATGCCTTAAGGCGCATTGAGCCTATGGTTCTCGCCCCACATTCTTATAGACCAACCTGCACTCGATGGCTGAAGTGGTCAGTATCACGCCGGCCTCCTTTACTTCCCTAGACACTTCCTGGCACCCATGCTAGTATGGCCAGGGCATTTTTAAAAATTCGAATGTCTAATCTACAATTCAATCATCCATTCATTCGGTAGCATGTCCTTTGCAGAACTTCGCTCCCATAACAACCTTCCAGAAAACCTCTCGATCATAAGCAAGATGTCCCGCGTCCGATACTCCCATCTGGAGATAATCTACCACATCTTGCACCCATCTTCTCTTTGGCCTTCCTCTTCCTCTCTTCCCAGGCATATACCCCTCCATTATTGTTCTCTCCAAACTTTCGTGACGTTTCAAATGACCAAAATATTTCAATTTTCTTTGTTTTATCGTCTTTAATAGCCAGCCTTCTTCAATATTCAGCTCTTGAAGTATGGATGCATTTGTTCTTTTCTTTACCCAAGATATTCTTAGAACTTGTCTATAACATTTATATTCAAAGGCATTTATGCGCTGATAAGCTTGTTTAGTAAGTGTCCAGGTCTCACAGGCGTATGTTGCAATGGGAAAGATGCATGCTCTTAAAAATCTAATTTTTGTAGTTCTGTCTGTCCCACTCCATAATTTATTCAGTTGTTTTAGTCTTTGAAGAGCAATTGAAGGTCGTCGTTTAATTTCTTTCATTGTGTCACTTTTTTGGTAATCAATGACCCAAGAAATTCAAAATTGTCCACCAACTCCAATTTTACCTCATTAACATATAGTTCTTTCTCCATAGTAGTTTTATCTGTATGCATTATCTTTGTTTTTGCTATGTTAAGATATAAGTTGTGATTTTCACTATTCAATTGGGTTGAGGCTATTAGGTTTTCTATACCATTCTGTGTTGTGGATAGCAATACTGTATCATCAGCATACCGAATCTCTGGTATGTCATGACCACCGATATTTAGGGCATCATATACTCCCTGTTTATATCATCTCTGACATTTCTCATTATATTTTCGGCGTACAGGTTAAACAAATAGGGGGACAGCACACATCCCTGACGGACTCCTTGCTTGATGTCAAACCAATCTGATGTCTCGCCATCTATTCTAACCGCTGCTTGTTGGTCTAGATAGAGCATTCTTATGAGTTGTATTACATGTGATGGAAAGCCCATATTCCTCATGATTTCCCAAAGTTTCTGATGTTGTACACAGTCAAATGCCTTTGAATAATCCACAAAACATGAGAATAGGTTTACATTAAATTCTCTGCACTTCTCTATTATTAAACGCATGTTGAGAATAGTGATCTCTTGTTCCTCTTCCTTGTCTAAATCCAGCTTGAACCACGTTAATTTCTTCTTCCATTTTCTTACGAAGTCTTCCCATTATGATTTTTAGTAGAATTTTACTTGCATGACTGATCAGGGCAACAGTTCTATAGTTGGTGCATAATTTCAGGTTGCCCCTTTTTTGGTATTGGAATGAAGATAGTTCTCTTCCAATCTTTTGGCCATATACCATATTTCCATATCATTTTACATAATGTGTGATAGATTTGTATGCTTTCTTCTCCTCCCGCTTTAATTAGTTCAGCTGGTATCTCATCACATCCAGGTGATTTACCATTCTTCAGGTTCTTTATTGCCCATGCAATTTCATCTAATGAGGGTTCAGGTTCTGTCTCTGCTGTCATTGGTTCATGTATCTCATTCATATCCTCACTGTCACTCATATCATACATTCCACTGCAGTACTCCTGCCATCTTTCTAGAATTTGTCTAGATTCATGTTAAGGTATTTCCAACTTGTCACAGATAACATTAATTGAGGTTGAACATTTCTTGTCAATAACTTCATTTCTTTGAACATTTCGTAATCTCTTCCAGTCTTATGATATTGCTCTATTCTGGTACAGCAATCTTGTATAAATTAGCTTTTGTCCTTTCTTGTGTTCTTTCTTATTTCTCGAGTTAAAGATTTATACTTCATCCTGCTGTTATCGGATTCACCTCCTTTCTGTTTCAGTTCCCTTCGTTGTTTTATAAATTCTAACGTTTCTGATATAATCCATGGCTTAAGTTGGTTTTTCTTGGTCGGAATTAAATCTTTGGCCGCAGTTATCAAGATATCTCTAGCTTGTACTGCCAGTTCATCAGGTGTCATTCCCTCTTGTACAGACATCAAGACCCGAAAACGATTCATAACTTCTACAGTGTATGCATCTGGTATTTTTGTGAGATCAAAACGAAGTGGCCTTGGTCCTCGGGTAAGCTATATGAGTTTGATTTTCAGATCTGCTTCTAATAACTGATGATCTGTATCACAGTCTGCACTTCGTAGGGTTTTTGCAGATGTTATGCTTGATCTCCATCTTCTTTGTATTAAAATATAATATATCTGAATTTTGGTGATACTGTTAGGGGACTTCCATGTGAAGATTCTTTTTGGGTGTTGTTTAAAAAGTGTGTTGGCTATCATTAACTCATTTTCTATGCAAAATTCAATTACAGGCGGCCGGCATAATACTGACCACATCGATTCGCCTGTAAACATATGGGGCTAGCACAATATACACAGTACGCCTCAAAGTGTGTAGAACGGTTCTTCACTTTGCTTAAACGTCACACCTGAGTTGCACTCAGGGTCATTAACCGACTTGGGCATCATTCGTATACTAATCACTTCCTACCCGCGCTTTCTTTCCGAGGTGATCGGGCCCATCTACCCTTTGGTAGGTAGTTTTCATTTTTTTTTTTTTTTCATTTTTCTTTATGAGGCGGCTTTATGACATACTCTTTACGATTTCCAACTGTCATAAAGCTTGAACACAGAACAGAACCATCTTTTGCTCATATTTCTAAAGGCTAGGTATCGTAACTCACCACCCGTGACATTAAGGGGGAGTGTGATTTTAGAAACCAAAGGCTACAGTAAATACATGTTAGCTCTCTGCATATGTGTGTGTGTGTGTGTGTGTGCGTGCGTGCGCGCGCGCGCGTGCATATGTGAGTGTGTGTGTGTTGTTTTTTTTTCTGTATGAGGATGCTTATGACATATTCCTTGCTATTTCCAACTGTCATGAACTTTGAACACAGAATCATGTTTTGCCCCTATCTCAAAAGGTAAGATATCCTATTTCACAACCCGAGATATTAACGGATTGTGTGTTATCATTAGAAACTAAAGGCTTTTGTAAATACTCACATATCTATGCCCCATTAAGGGTGGATGATATAATTAGAAACCGAAGCTTTTGTAATAGCTCACATCTCTATGTCCCATTAAGGATGTGTGATATCATTAGAAACCAAAATCTTTTGTAAATGCCCACAACTATATGCCCCCTTAAGGTTTGAAATATAATTAGAAGCCAAAGCTTTTGTAAATGCTCACAGCTCTACACCATACAGACAACCTGTAGCTCCTGGAGGACTCCATGCTGCACACAATCCTCCGCAGCGTGACCCCACATTTATCATAATTAAGATCATCAGTCTTTCAAGCACAGAGAAGTCAACGGAGCATTATTTATTTCATAAATAAACACACAAGTAATGGTTGGCATTCATAGAAAAGTAGAAGAAAGAAACAGGGATTAGAGGATTCATGTGTGTCTGGGACGCTTTACACGAGCCACATTTCTGTGTGACAGTGTACACCCGAGCTACACTTGCTAGTACTGGGTGAGTGGGGTGTGTGGGTAGGGTGTGTGTGGGGGATGTGTGTGGATGAGTGGGGGATGTGTATGGCTGGGTGAGGTTGTGTGTGGGTGGGTGGGGTGGGTATGTGGGAGAGTGGAGTGTGTGTGGGGGATGTGTGTGTGTGAGTGGGGGATGTGTATGGCTGGGTGAGGCTCTATGTGGGTGGGTGGGGTGGGTATTGGGAAGGTGGAGTGGGTGGGGTGTGTGTGGGTGGGGGGTTTGTGGGGTGGGTGGGGAATGTGTGTGGTTGGGGGATGAGTGTTTGGCTGGGTGGTTGGAGGTGTGTGGATATGGATGGGTGGGTATGTGTAGGCTGGGGGATGGGTGTGTTGTGAGGGGATGTGTGTGTGGGGGAATGTGTGTGAATAGGGAAGGATGGGTTGGTTGGTGTTTGAGTGGGGTGTGTGTGGGTGATTGGGTGGTTGTGTGTGGGGGAGTGTGGTGAGTGGGGTGTGTAAGGTTGGGTGAGGCTGTGTGTGGGTGGGTGGGGTGGGTATGTTGGAGGCTGGGGTGGGTGGGGTGTGTGCTGGTGGGGGTGTGTGTGGGTGGATGGAGGGTGTATGTGTATGGGTGGGTGATATGTGTGGGTGGGTGATGTGTGGGTGGGGGTTGTATGTGGGTGGATGGGGTTGTGTGTGGGTTTGTTTGGGTGTATGTGGATGGAAAGAGGTTGTTGGGTGAGTGAGGGATGTGTCTCATAACATTGTAATATGCATTGTTTATGTTTACAACATTCATTTGACAATGCATTTTCCTATGTGAATGCATCGTGTTCTATTGATGAATGAAAGATGAGTGATTGGAAGGGCCGAATGTAAGACGGGCCTGCGTGCCCAATTTGTAACCCTTTTAAAATAAAGTTGAATTGAATTGAATTGAATCTCTCCCTTATTTGGCCAAAGTGACGTACTATTTTCAAGATATTCTTGGAACCCGTCTTTAATAGTTATATTCAAAGGAATTTAAGCTCTGTTCAGCTTGTTTAGTAAGTGTCCAAGTCTGAGAAATGTATTTTGCAATGGGAAAGATGCATGCTCTTAAAAATATAATTTGTGTAGGTCTATGTGCCCGCCATGTTTTTATTACCTTACACAAAACAGAGCCGACAAACACATTGATCGCCGACATTAATAAAGATAATCAAGAAATAAAACTGTCACACAATATAACAATCGTAGCCAACATAGTGTAAACTGATACGAGATCGTGATCAAATAAGTTAAGACATATGTCCAAGGAAAAGATCAAAGAACAGATTCAAAGATAGAAGACCCTACCTCAAAATTGGTTGCATTTCTAACACAAAGAAATCTGTTTTCTATTAACTAGTCTGGGAGCCGTCCATTCGGTAAAAGTAGCAATTCGGTCACTATTGAAGACTGAATTCCATACCACTGAAGCTGATAATAAAACGCTTGACTATGGTACTTGGACTCCAGTCGACGACTGTCTTCTATTTCAGGTGCCTGGTGTGAAGAAGACATTGGTGATCTTGAACCTGGGCCCTTTCTGTTATCATATATTTTATGTTTAAGAATTTGCTGATATTATTAGACAGTATTATTATTATTTGTTGTTCAGCTGATTAAGCTTTCCAGATACATCTTTGTTTGTTTGTTTGTTTGTTTGTTTGTTTGTTTGTTTTCTGCCGTTATTTGCTTCTCTTGCCTAGTTTTTTTTCACATTTAATTCTGATTTGTCTAATCTGTTGCTACGTCACCTAAATTCTTTATATCTTGTCCTTGTCATTTTGATTAGTGATCGTGTGGCACATGCAGCCGTCGATACTTCAACGTTTTATTTTCTTCTCTGACATGACATTTTAACAACCTTCGCCTAAAGCACATCGCCAAATCTCCTAGCTTCTTTATCATTGCAATTATTATTGCTGAGCATTCTCGTCCACACAGAAGAATAGATTATAGGTTTTTCAGCATGTCATTACTTATTTTCCAACATGCACCTCAAAACCAAAGTTCTTCATCGTGTCATTACTCATTTTTCCAAGATTCGCATTAATACAGAAGAACAGGTCAAAGTTTGTTTTTTTTTTTTTTCTCATTTTCAAACTTATACATCAAAACAACAGAAAAGATCACAGTTATTTCATGGTTTCATTACTCATCTTCAAACTTACACCCCAGCACAACAGAAAAGATCACAGTTTCTTCATAACTGCATTACTCATTTTCAAACTTACACATCAACACAAGAGAAAAGAAAAGCCGCAGTTTCTTCATAATTTCATTACTCATTTTTCAGCATTCGCATCCACACATACGCAGAGACCACACTCAATCATTCAGTAAGCAGATTGCTGTGCGTGCTTTGTTATTTATATTTTTTTTTTAATCAGTCACGTATGAATTGGAGAACTTGGTGACAACTAGTAAGATCGAAGAGAACAGACCAAGAGCAAGACCTAGAAGCAAATACCTGGGTGGCTTGGCCTCGTGGCATGGTCGAGATAGAAACACTGAGCTGATCCACGACTCTGGTGATCGAGTGAGATGGCGAAACATGACAGCCCACGCTTACCGGCATGGCACATGATGGATGGATCAATCATGTCGTTTAATAGTTGTAACTTAAGTACATCTACTGCAGCTGTCTGTGTTAATGAAATATCAAACAAGCTGACCTCCAGGGCATCAGCTGTGGGCATACTTTTGGTGGACATGTTACCAATACTGCAGGCCAGTGGTTAGCGGCTGCTGCATGCAAACACATAGATTGATTAATCAACACATGTGGCACTCTTGAAACTTGGTATTACTCATGACAGTAAAAGAAGGACGTCATCTGAGACAACGTAGCTGTATTCACAATCAATGCGCTGCGGGAACCTTCAGCGCTTTACACTTCAAGGTCTGCTCATCGACACTGTGTTATATATATATATATATATATATATATATATATATAATATATATATATATATATATATATATATATATATAGTAGGTCTGCCCCGGGTATCATGATGCCGATACTGCACAATCTATCAATTATACTCAAATGCGTAGCTCCCAGGAGAAAGGACAGAGTTACATTGTATCGATCTAAACCGATACCAACCGCGTATTCCCCTGGGATCTGCTAGTACATAATTTGTCAAGAATAAACTAACTCATATCTGACTGTATGCCAGAGAATAAACACTGCCTTGTGTGAGTTTACTAGATGTCTTGATTTCTCGGTACAAGATGACATTATCCTAAACTTTAATTCAATACAAAGTGTGCCGGCTTCTTGCATTATATTTGTGTTATTAAATGGTATGGGTGCCGGTCGTTTAGAAAGCAATAGCACACTACTGAACGTAAACTTGCGCAGAAATCACGAACAGCCAAAAAATGCTGCGGTTGAATGCTACGTCATGTAAAGTATATGCAATTAACTAACAAGGTATGTAAACATCGTATGAAACTAATGCAGAACTGACGAACTTTTGAATTATGAATAAGAATTGTTAAAAGGGGGATTTGTAAGAGAACCCGAGGTGAAGGTAGCCGGGACCTGAGGTGAAGGTAGCTGGGAATAAATTCATCTTTTGGGACTTCTTCTTTATTTGTCTTTCGAAGAAAGTGCATCCCAGTTGGGAGCGGCGGTTGCGGAGATGCTTGCCTACCCGGCCGGGTGGTCTACAAAAATATGGGTCTAGCATCATGTGCTGAATGGCGTTAAAAGGGGTCCTTTACTTTGCATTACTTACTTTACATTACTTTCTTTACATTACTTACTTTACATTATGGTTCTATTGCCAATCTACTGAGTTAAGTGCGTGGAGCGATACTGTGAGCTGTAGATTTCATGTGGAGTGCTTTTACATTTGTCCACGGTTGTTTGTATCATGAACTGAATGTTCAGAAAAATAGCGGCCTGTAAGTTGCTGAACTAACAGGATTTGCCGTATGCAGTATGGCTGCTGATTTTCTAGTGACTGCCGCTTCCATCGATGATGAACTGTATTTTTCGTAGCGGACTCTTGTGTTGGCATTCTGGCAGCGGCCTTATGAACAGTATACCTGTGCGGGCTGTCTGTTCCACTTTTCACATGGAGCAGTGATGAGCATTTTGTTTGATATTCACTGGTACAGGGGCGGAGCATTAGGGGGTGACACTTTGCCGTGAAGTTGGAACCGCGACTAAATTACTTTACCTTAGTTACTTTGCATTACTTAGTTTACATTATGTACTTAACGTTGCATCAAATTATACACTTTGAAGATAATATTGTCCGACTTTAGAATGTACGAGTATATGTGCAAAATTTTGCTCCTCTAGACCAGTGGTTCGCAACCTATTTTGGCCCATGGCCAACTTTCCATATGTTCAAAACGTCATTCCCTCTTCCCCCCCCCCCCACCCCTTTCGAATTTTCTTCCTATAAATCCCCCCACCCTTACACAATATACATGAAAAATGGAATCTAAATTAAACAACACATACCAGAACAAGTCTAGACATCTACATAAAACGTGATAATGCGGGTCTACGTATGTTATTAAACGAACTTCATTAGGGCGAGAAGTGCAGAACCGTAATATATAGAGGGAAAAACATATCAAGTAACTGGTTCTTGTATTAATGCGATCTTGAAATTATCTTAATTTCCCCCCCCCCACCCCCCCCCCCCCCCCCCCCATTTGAAACCAGTTTATTTTTATACATACATTGTCCTTTTATTTCTCAACATAACTTCCACCAAACATTGATGCACTTATCCCATCGTTTTATCAGTCCTTCCAAACCGGCTGCATAGAACTGCCTACTCTGTTTTCTAAACCACGTTTTCACTTCACATTCAACTTCGGCGTCATTCGCGAAATGTCTCCCGTCGGGGCTGTAAGGTGGATGTTCCAGAACTTCCCACCTTAGTTGGTTAATTTTCTCCTGAGTTAATCGAGCCGTATGTAGTCTGGAACTGTCATGAAGGAGCAACACTCCTCTAGTCAGCAGTCCTGGAAATTTCAATCGAACATACATTATGCTGTATGCTGAACTATGTGATCACCCTATTGCAGATGCTCCAGAGTCTGTCGTTACTCGCCTGTCACCTCTAATCATCTCCTCCCCTTGCTGCACGGATGCGTCTGTTGCAATCTCAACAGGTCGACCAGATCGGATTTCATCAACAATTCTAGAGCGTCCTTAAGAAAATTTTCTACCCAGCCATGTACCGCTTTACGGGACAATCATTCGTCGGCATAAATAGGAAGCATTCCCTTATGAATGTCTTTTGCAGGCAGTACTTTTACCCACACACTAAAACAAAAACACGCACAACAGCACGTTGCTCTTTGGTTGTACACTCCGTAAGTACAGTCGTCATTTTGTTTATGCGCAGCGCATGCGCATGAGAACACCTATCGCCACCTGACAAACCGGAATATAAAGTTCGATGTTGCTGTCACCTAATGACACCTGTAGAAAACACCAACTACATTTACCTGCCATCCCACAGAACTGTGTGACTTACTTATTGACTCACCCACGTGTGTGTGTGTGTCTCTCTCTCTCTCTCTCTCTTTCCATCTCTCTCTCTCTCTCTCTATATATATATATATATATATATATATATATATATATATATATATATATATATATATATATATATATATCTTTTAAGTCATAAATGTGACACATCCCACTTCCTATTTTCCGCCATCCATATTTGTTTGCTACAAACCTTCTTTTCGATTGGCGCTGAGTTAGTTAAACATTCATTGGACGGAAAGAAGAAATAACAGATCTAACAAATCTATTCAACAAGAACTTAATATTGAAGAAGGCTGTTTATTAATTACACGGGGAGGGAGGGGGGAGAGAGAGAGAGAAATGAGTACATGACATATTTTGGACATGCAAAAGAAGTCATGACATGTAAAATGAAATATTTTGGGACATGTAAATAAAAGTCACAAATGTCTTGAAACGATCATTATGGAGGGAATTGTTGCGGGGAGGCGGAGAAAAGGAAGGCTACCATATAGATGGATTCCAGATGTGATAGAGAATATGACCATGACAGCAAGCAGAGGTTATCTTACGAAGTGGGATCATTTGAGATAAGATGCAATTTGTGTGGGATGGGGAGAGAGAGAGAGAGAGAGAGAGAGAGAGAGAGAGAGAGAGAGAGAGAGAGAGAGAGAGAGAGAGAGAGAGAGAGAGAGAGAGAGGTGGGGGAAGGGGGTGGTTGTTGTACAGGACAGGTCAGTGAATGATTAATCCACATATTTTCTGTAACATTTATGCAGGTCACAAGTTGATTTTCTTCTTTCGTGATTGCGAAATGGCTCATCACTGACATTCGTGTGTTGCCACGGGAAACATGCATGCTCTCAAGATGTTGACTTTCATGTTTTTGCCGGTGTTGTGTCCACAGGCTCTTAATAATGTTTAGCTCCTATGGCCATGTCGCCTTCTGACTTTTTCTGAAGTTTCCATTGTTGTTATTTATAAAACATTGGTATTAAAAGTGTGACATGTTATTCAAATTTCTAATTATTGATTTAAATGCTTGGCTGACATGCAGTTTTATCTGTAGACATTATTTTTCCTTTATTTCCATTTTAAAAAAATATTACGTTGATCTTCACTGTGTCTTTTCACAGACTAATTAATTGTTCTTTTTAACAAAAATGACTTTGATCATCACGTCGTCATTTTACGGACATAATTAATTCTTTAATTAATAAATTGTTCTTTTTTTTTTAATGACTTAGAGCTTCGCATTGTCTTTTCACAGATATAATGAATTGTTGTTTTTTTTAAATGAAAATGACTTTGATCTTCTTTGTGTCTTTTCACAGACATAATTAATTGTTCTTTTTAACAAAAGGACCTTGGATACTCGATTCCGAGAGCAGCGATTGTCACACCACGGTGTATTTCCTGCATTGATGTCCAGTGGTGATTTTCCAGTCAAGAGTTATGAGACGAAGGTGTCATCTCTCAAAAACTTCGGTACTTTATATGTTGGAAACCGCCTTTTTCTCATGATATTTAAAGATGTGTTATGAAAGATAGATGGCATTTCTGTCGACTGTCGATCATAGGGGGGTAATTCGACTTCTGTTTTTCGTACAGCATGCATAGGCGTATAGCTTGTATGGGAGTTCATGTGCTGATGTGAAACATTTGGACTTCATACATGCCAAGCCTTCTCATCATCTGCAGTGCGACATCGGGACAGACAATCATCTGTACCAGTAAAAGGGGTGTGGACCGACCAAGTTCTTTGTTATGATGAAGTATGTTGGGGTCTGTAGACTGCACGCTGAGAGACTGCAGAAAAATCGCGGAGATTCACAACGATCATCGTAGGCACTCAGCACCCATGTAGTGTACTCGCTAATTGGAACAAACGAACCAACGAACTAATCTTCAAATGTTTCAGAATTTGGCACTTATGGCTCACGCTACTAATCGTTCCCACCGCTATCTGATCGAAAGTTCTCCTGGTCTTCCCTCTCAGTTTTGAGATTATACCAGAACCCCTGTCGATTCCCCGCAATCTCATCCTTTCCACATACGGGTTCTCAATCTGTTCCTCCACCTTCTCCATCTGGTCCCACCGGCGCGCGACCACCTCTCCCTTGTCCATAGGTAATCAATCTACCACCAAGAGGTGCATTCCCTGTCAGCCTATCAGCATGTTCATTCTCCCGCACTCCCACATGGCCAGGACAAAAAAAATCCATACAATTATCGAAATCTGTGACCTCTGAAGCGAAGTGAGCAATTCCACACGAAACATTTCCTTCTCCACCTTACTAAGCATACTCTTTGAGTCCGTGATGAAGACAATGTGTGTTGCAGTGGTCTCCTATAACCAACGGAATGCCGCTGTGATTGCTTCCACCTCCATTCTCATGCTGGTGGTCGTAGCCTCATATGTCATACTCTCGTCCATTAGCCTTCGCAATGAAACCCCAACCACTCCCTTTGTTTCTCACGACTGACCCATCAGTATAGATCACTATGTCACCTTGATGCATATTACTCTGGATCCGTTGCTGCACCTAAAACTGTGTCCGGCCGCTGCCCATTCTCTGCACTCAGTACCCAGTGTCACAATTACATTGTGCCAGTCCGTCCTGTCTGCCGGTACCTCTGTCCACATTTTTTAGTGATTGATGGTCTCTAGATCACACACCTAACATATATATATATATATATATATATATATTTCTGCCTATGTCATCACAGACCTTCCCCGTCTTAGTCTATGACCCTTGACTCTATCCATGGCCTCATTCTGGGGGTGATTGCTATCTGCAGCAACTCGCAGGTACCATTTGGCTTGAAGGACTCTATGCCTATCCGCCATTTTTGGTAGTGTCAGGATATGCCTCATGCATATAATTGGTGTGTCCTTTGTGCACCCCAGGATCACCCTCATGGCGCTCATGTATGAGCTCCAACCTTTCAAGGTGGCTCTCTGATACTTACTGTCAGATTCCCCAAACCATACTTAATGGCATAAATTAACTGCTGAAAGAGCCTGTAAAGCATCCTCTGCTCTACCCTGGCTGCAGCCATCGCCCTCACTGCATGAAGTCCACTACCAGCCTTCACCACCAAAGCTCCCACGTGATCTTTACAAGACATACATTGGTCGAAGGTGATACCCAAGTTCTTCAGTTTACTCTCTCTACTAAGAGGACATCCATTCAATATAATACATGGGACATCCGCCTTCACAATCCGATTATCCAGGGAGTACCATATAACCGATGCCTTGTCTGGGTTTATAATGGCCCCTGCGTCTCTGCACCACTCCGTCACCCTGTTTACTGCCATCTGTAAGTCTGCAGCCAAACTTTCCCTGTCTCTGCCCTGTCTGTACAGCAGCACATTACCTGAAATGTAAAGATGCTATGGGTCTTCACTTTAACCCATTAATTCAATGTTCGCGATTTCTCTCCTCATATGTGCCATTCTATCACTTGACACTGCTCTCTGAGCTTGGAGAGGGAAAGAAGAGTTCTGCAACGTAGTCCTCATAATGACGGAACTTCGGTAGCGCTTCGACAGGAAAGTCTCTACACTAGCTTTATTCTGACATTTGCAAGCCCTGTTCAGGCCACAGACGATTTGAACGCCAACGCTTCTGACTTGAAACTCATGGTCTTTAAGATGATTCACGGCTAATGAACCTGAGATTAGAACTCTCACCTCTTGATCTGTGGGACCAGTGTTCTAAAAGACAACAGCGACAGAAAGCCACACCAACAACAGCAACAAATCTTTCACCCGAGACATTTAATAATGCCAGGGACAGAATTAATAGGTCACGTCAGCATCAGCTTGCTATTCGTGTCTTGTTCTAGGTGAGACTCACGTGCTGAGCAACAATGTTCAATTGCCTGACCTTTACAGAAAAGCTGGCTTCAATACCGAGAACCTCTTATATTGTAGAACATGGCTTGTCGATGTTGTTTCGTCTTGTTGTCGTGTAGATCATGGCTTGTCGCCGCTATTACATCTTGTTATCACACGTGATTCTCATTTGGCAGTTTTTCTTGCTCTGCTTTTTTATTTTGTTTTTGTGTTTGGATCATAATCACTTTCTTTGTGCACGGATATCTTCATACTGTACGCAGTCTCCTGCCGTAAATCATATTATCCTGTTCCTATGTGTACAGTCCCACACTGCATGCACCGTCAATCCAGCACAGCCAGCACAGCCTACACCGACAATCCCACGCAGCATACACCGTCAATCCCACACAGCTGCACCTTCAATCCCACACAGCATACACCGTCAATCCCACACAGCCTACACCTCAACCCCACAGAGCAAACACCGCCAATCCCACAGAGCCCACACCGCCAATCCCACACAGTCTACACAGTCAATCCCACACAGTCTACACCGTAAAACCCACACAATCGGCACCGTCAATCCCACACAGCCTACACCGCCAATCCCACAGAGTCCACACCGCCAATCCCACACAGTCTACACCGTAAATCCCACACAGCCTACACCGTAAATCCCACACAGCATACACCGTAAATCCCACACAATCGGCACCGTCAATCCCACACAGTCTACACCGTCAATCCCACACAGCCTACACTGCCAATCCCACACAGCCCACACCGCCAAACCCACAGAGCCCACACCGCCAATCCCACAGAGCCCACACCGCCAATCCCACACAGTCTACACCGTCAATCCCACACAGCCTACACCGTAAATCCCACACAATCGGCACCGTCAATCCCACACAGTCTACACCGTCAATCCCACACAGCCTACACCGTAAATCCCACACTATCGGCACCGTCAATCCCACATAGCCTACACCGCAAATCCCACAGAGCCTACACCGCAAATCCCACAGAGCCCACACCGTCAATCCCACACAGTCTACACCGTCAATTCCACACAGCCTACACCGTAAATCCCACACAATCTGCACCGTCAATCCCAGTCAGTCTACACCGTCAATCCCACACAGTCTACACCGTCAATCCCACATAGCCAACACTGTCAATCCCACACATTCTACACTGTCAATCCATCACGGCCTATACCGTCAATCGCAAAAGATATGCCAGCATGACGGGAATCGATTGAGGACCTGTGCGTCTATGGGAAATGTTAGTTAGCCTGTTAGTCGCAGTTACAACATCACGGCAAAATGTCACCCCCGTAATGCTCTGTTCCTGTGCCAGTGAATATCACATAAAATACCCCTCATTGTCCCATGTGAAGTGTGGAACAAACGCCCAACAGCACACATATGCAATACACGCATAAAGCCGTTGCCAGACTGCCAACTCAACAGTCTGCCACGAAAATTACAGTTCATCGTCGATGGAAGAAGCAGTCACTAGAAATACAGCAGCTTCACGCAAAATACTGTATAATGCAAAACTAGCTAGTTCAGCAACCGATGGGCGCCATTTTCTGAACATGCCGTTCACAACACAAACAACCGCGGATAGATGTAAAAGCACCCCACACGAAGTCCACAGCTCACAGTGTCGCTCCAAGCACTATATATTACCAGTCCAACATGAGGAAAATGCGTAAGCAAGCCGTGGCCAGAAGCAAAAACACTCGTGAGGCATTAACAGCTCAATCGCTTATCCGCCATAGTGGACCGGAAGAATATATAAAATATGGGATATAAGAGGCAGAAGAAGACTGGGCATTTCAGAACTTTTCACTAGTCACGCGAATAAAGGAGACCATTCCAATTCCAATTTTTCAAAACAAAAATTCCAAATTCAGCCTCTTTCAACCTGCTTCCTCAGCTGTGGTTATTGTTGAGATCCGTGGTTTTTATGGGTTCTTTCACCCTACTTCTTGTCTTGTTCTCTCTCACGAGTAAATCCTATTTCGGGCTGGTTTTGTAGCGTTTGTGTCTGTGACGTCAGCAGAGGGATCGCTCGGCGGCTGTCCTTTGTGCATGTTTCCTCTTGTGGTTTTCTTTGTTGGCGCAGGCTCCTGGCTCATCTGGCTTGACTGGTGTCAGTCCTTAAAAGGACTTTTTATTTGGTACTTTTGCCTTCTCTTTTGTGTATTGCCTGTAGAAGCTTTTCGATGTGATATGCCTCCTTGTGCTTTCTTTCACTCCACTTCCCGCGTTTGAGTTCTTGCTGTCTTTTGATTGCTTCCTCCGTAGTCAGCCATGGGACGATTTCTCCGTCATCTATATAGTATTGCCATGGGTGTTCGTCATCCTCGTTTTTTAAATCTGGTACTGTGACGGTACGGCGGGGCATTGGTTTCCCCTTGAGTTTCTTGTACTTCTTTTCTCTTTCTTCCATGCGCTTTCTGTATTCCTCGTATTTCCTCGTTATCTCATCGAAAAATGCTGGCTGCATCGGCTCGTCCTCTATGCCGTCGTCAGGATGCTCATCTCGGTTTTCTTCGGATGTCTGGTGGGATATTGGCTTCGCTTTGAATGTCTCTGGCGTCGTAGTTGGGCTGCTGGCTTTCGCTTGCTGTTCGGGTTCGGTCTCTTGGTTTTCACCCTGCAATTTCTCTGTGATTTCTTATATGGCTTCTCTTTGTTTGTCTTGGAGAAGTTCCATTTCAGCTTTCTGTAGTTCTCGCTCTGATTTAATGGTTTGTAGGATTTCTTCGTTCTCCTTCTTTATCCGTGCCATGTGTTCCACTTCTTGCTTGATGTTTTGATGGATCGTCTTTATTTCAGCCAGCAGTTTCTCATTGAAGTCGTGGTGAAGTCGAGTTGGAGGTTATAATATAAATAATATACGCTATGCAGATGACACAGTATTGGTGGCGGATAATTCAACAGACCTACAACAATTATTAGACGTTGTAGTAACAGAGAGTGCAAGGAAAGGACTCTCCTTGAATATCAAGAAAACAGTAACAAAGAAAATGGTGACACCAAAATGTGACATAGAAATAGAAGGAAAAATCCTTAACCAAGTTGATAATTTTAGATACCTAGGGACATTTATAACATCAGATGGAAGATTTACAACAGAGATTAGGAGCAGAATAGGGCAGGCAAAGACCGCATTTCAGAAAATGAAGAGTATCTTATGCAATAAGTCGCTATCAATGAATGTAAGAAAGAGAGTGCTGAAATGCTATGTAGAACCAGTTTTGCTGTATGGCAGTGAATCTTGGAATGTAAATGAACAAATTAAGAAGAAATTAGAAGCAACAGAGATGTGGTTCCTGAGACGAATGTTGCGAATTCCTTGGACTGCCAGAGTAACTAACGACGACTGTCTGAAACAGGCTAATGAAACTAGAACATTATATACAACAATAAGACAGAGACAAACAGCTTTCCTCGGTCATGTGATGAGAAGAGAGGCTTTGGAGAACATCGTAACAACTGGAAAGATCGAGGGGAAGAGAGGCAGAGGTAGACCAAGAGAAGTGATGCTGGATGGATTGAGACGGTGGCATGGAGGAATATCAGCAGCAGAGTTGATCCAGAAAACCAAAGACCGAGATCTATGGAGAGCCATGAACGCCTACGCCAGCCGGCACGGCACTTGATGATGATGAGTTTCTCATTGTCGCTGGTTGTTGTCGGCGTCAGCAGTGCCTTGACCCGCTTCTTCAGCTCGTCTATTTGCTTTTGCAGTTGATCTTTTTCCGCTTGTGAGATGCCCGTGGCTGTCTCGCATCTCCGCATTGCTTCGTTGTGTGGTGTCTTGGTGTTGATGGCGAACTTTAACACGTCTCTGTTGCAGGCACGGACAGCCCAGGTATCTTGCTCCATATCTGCCCAGGCAGTTGGCGCACTTTCTTTTGTTGTTAGGTGCTCGGAAGTCCGTGTCCAGCTTGGCCAGCGGACACTCCTTGAAGGCGTGGTGATCAGCGCAGTAACGGCAGATTTCCGTCTTACTGCAACATACTGCTCTGCTGTGGTCGGACCTCTAGCATCTGGAGCACTGAGTGAATCTTGGGATGAATCTCTCTGGCTGCTGCATTTGCTTGTTGATGGCGTCAATTGTCGGCATTTCACTCCCCTCAGTGGTCACCACCACCAGCGTCGTAGGGATCTTTGAGTATGTTAGTATCCTCTCCGCCTTTAAGACTTGAATGCTGAGATTTTCATCCTGTGGCTGCTTTAAGATTTTTTCGTCCGATAGCTCTACGTGAATCCGTTTGACGACCCATCTGACTGTTTTTGTGTCGGTTTTGCCGGCTCTGGTGTCTTTCGCCTCCTTTTTCTCCGCTGTCTTGGATCTTTTTAGAGGTGGGCTGTCATCGGTCTTTCCTGTCGTAGCTTCCGTTGTTGTGACTGTAGTTTCAGGTCTTTGGTTGCTTGCAGGTAGGTTCTCTGCGTTCGTCTTCTTCGAGGACTTGGTGGCTCCTACGCTGCACATCTTGTGGGACTGTTGTTTCTTAGTGTTGGTCTTGCCTACCATTTTCCTCCTCCGTATCAGGGTTCTTGATAATTTAAGGCGACTTGTCTTGATAGCGCTGTCACAAAGACGATGACGAAGGAGATCGTCGACTATGACAGCTATTTATAAACCGAGAACTAAATGCAGTGTACGTGGTGCGACTGCACGATAGTCACAGTAATTCCCCAGCTTTCGATTCAGATTTTCCACTTAATGGATTTGCTAGCCAAGCAATGTTCTGGGAACTAAAAGCGGCTCTTGTAATATTGACCACATCACCAATCGAGTATCGGTTAATCTATACATAAATGGGGTAGGCACCATATACCCGATACGCCAGAAGGCGGTAAAAAAGAGTTCTTTACATACTTATACTAAATTTTAATACGATCACTGAGATTAACTTTCATTTTTCTTAAGTTAAGAAGATTAAACACCGTGGAATTATATTGCATTATATTTTTACAATTTTAATCTTATTATTTATTGTTTATCCGTGGGAGTTGTAAAGTTCTTAATATTCTTTTTATGTTCTCTTGTATAGCTCACAAATCACGCCCTCGCCTTACCCTCAGATTTAGCATGCATGTTGCACCGTGACAGCAGCTGGTAGCTATCAGTCCACGAGAATGCCTATGTGTGAAAACCAGCTAGGTTAACAAAGTCATCCTCATATTATATTATTTGTGGGCGAGGAAAGCGCAAGGGGATATTACCACATTATATTATGAGGGATAGTTTTAAACAGTCGGCATCCTAGCGGTGGAAACAGATGGAGAGCGATGGAGATTGGGACAGGGAGAGACATAAATATGCACGGTCTTAAGGTACTGAGTCAAATTTACGGCAAAGAATCAAGCTGTCACAAATTTTCAAACATTACGTCAATCATTTATGAAAACTGATTTTTCTTGTTTATTTTGCGTTGGCTGGCTCAGAACTCAAGCGTATTTCATACACGTACTTATTCTAGTTCACTGAATTAATTGTTCGTGATGAAGATTGTTTCACACTGACATAATATTGTACATGTCTGTCTGTCTGTCTGTCTGTCTGTCTGTCTGTCTGTCTGTCTGTCTGTCTGTCTGTCTGTCTGTCTGTCATGTCTGTCTGTCTGTCTGTCTGTCTGTCTGTCTGTCTGTCTGTCTGTCTGTCTGTCCTGCGTGTGTGTGTGTGTGTGTGTGTGTGTGTGTGTGTGTGTGTGTGTGTGTGTGTGTGTGTGTGTGTACGTGTACGAATGCCTGTAAGTATGTATCTATACATTTATATATATATATATATATATATATATATATATATATATATATATATATATATATATATATATATATATATATGTGTGTGTGTGTGTGTGTGTGTGTGTGTGTTTGTGTCCAAGCAGGTTTGTATGTATGTGTGTACATGACATAATATAAATGTCTTTGCATATGCGTAAATAGAGTTGTATTAATAACACCCGCCTGTCGACGTGCGTATATTTATAATGGTGCTGTATGCGTTTATGTAAATGTACATATTTACTGTACCTTGTGCTGCCAGCATTGACAGCGTGGAAATTACCGTGCGCTGGAGTCTATAATGTCATTGCTGCGCACTGCAAACATTGTTGCACTAGTGTTGAATCAATTGATTATCTACTGTCTGTCCTTGTTTTGAAGCAAACAAAACATATACACGGATGTATCTTCGGTACTGCATGACGCGCTTTCTTTGTAACCACAAGTACAGAGCGGAATAGAAGTAGTATAGTGGCTACTAAGCGTGCCTGCCAGCTCGATGAGCATGTGTCCAAATCTCCATCAAGGCAAGTTGTTTTAATTGGTTTGGGCGCGCAAGTTGACACAACCTAAATGAGTACCATTACATTTTCTAGGACGTAAAGGCAGCCGGCCTAATATTGCTCACATCACCCAGCAACTGCGGACTGGTCTACAAATATGGCACTAGCACTATATTTACCCAATACAGTTCTGTCGTAAAAAACTGTGTCTTTACGTTTTACTTATAAACATATTGGTGTTCGTGCATATATATATATACACACACACACACACACACACACACACACACACACTACCGCTTGACTTTAATGTTGACGTCTTGTCTTTGACTTGAGGACGTGAATCACAAGTACATCAGAAGTCGGAGTGGCTTCGATGATGGCCAGGACTCTGGTAATAGGAAAAGCTAAAATCGGGCGATTTGGAAGCAGACTGCATTGCTTTGGTTCCCATGTATGAGTGTCGGTCGTTCAGAAAGCAATCGCAAACTACTGAACGTAAACATGCCAAGAAATTACAAACAGCCAACAAACATTGGGGTTGACTGTCACGTCCTGTGAAGAATATGCAACTAACTGTGTTTGTTAGTTTGTTTTTTATTTTTTTATTTTTTTTTTTTACCCATTTGCTAACATAAGTCGCATGCATTCACTCGTATAGAGTGTATTTTTAATGACTGTGCAATATTTGAAAATATTTCCGGTCCAAGTTTTGTATTCACCCTCTGTAAAGTTCATGCAACATAATAGGTAAATACAAAACTTGGACCGGCAATAGTGTCAAACACTGCACAGTCATTAACAATGCACCCTGTGATATTAACTACTAGTTGTTGTGGCAGTACGTGTGTGAACAACCTTAGAACTCAAAACCAGGGGAAAATAAACAAATTAAATTATTCCTCCCCATGAACCAACAACAACAACAACAACAACAACAACAACAACAACAACAAACACACATTGACAATGAAGTCAAAGTACTGTTATCAGTTATCAAACATCGTGTAACTGAGGAACTGATAAAATTACAGCTAACCAACAATTTGTTGCCGGAGTATCCAACATATGCAGAATATAGAAATCTACTCGTATGTAGGCCTACACTGGCTCGATTTGAGATTTCAACAATCTTAAGTTGACTGTTGCTTTCTTTGCATCCATTCATACTGACATCAAAAGGTGAACAACGAAGAAGAGGGCGAAGAAACATCAACTTTGGCAATTGTAACGCTGCCCCGACTGACAGCAAAATTCCTATCGCAACTTCACCTCGCTCAGCTATTAACATCCAGACTAAACAGCTCATTTCCCTATCATCAGATTCATTAATTATTTGTACATTGCCAAGGTTTCTATTCACGCTGGCCAGAATATGCTATTATGGTCTTGATGTGCTGACAACAGTGAAGTTTATTTTAGGAGACGCAATTTTATTTTGTGGTAAAAATAAGTTAAATGCGCTGTATCTGTATATTTGTTTATATATGTGTGAATGTTTATATCTATTTTTACATCTACGTGTCTATTTATATCTATTATATATGGATGAAGTTATATATATATATATATATATATATATATATATATATATATATATATATATATATATATATATATATATATATATATAGATATATATATATTAAATCTATGAATCTATATATCGATTTATACATGTATGGATGTTTATATCTAGTTATTTATATATATATATATATATATGTGTGTGTGTGTGTGTGTGTGTGTGTGTGTGTGTGTGTGTGTACGAGTATGTATTATCTATCTTTGTATATCTGTATGTATAGATGTATCTATCAAAGTACCATTCTGTGTACAGTTACGTTAATGACCATTTTATCACACGCACTAAAAAGCATTGACAATCTATTGAAACTAAAATCACAAACAGCCAATAACAGCTGGAATTTATTGCGAGTGAGTACACATCTAACAAACTTATGAAGAAGCTTATACAACAACAGTGAATTCATAGTGAGAACAACTGGAGGACACTCAGAACCCTTTACCATAACATCCGGAGTACGACAAGGTTGTGTCCTGTTCCCTCTCTTGTTCATAACCTATGTAGACAGCATATGTAAAGAAACCAGCCAAACAGAGACCACGAGATCACGAACTGAACGAGAAGAATAACCAACGGCAAATTACACAATTAAAGAACTCCTATTTGCTGATGATCAAGCACTAATAGCAAAATGAGAAGCAGAATTACAAGACCACATGAATAGTCTAAACGAAATGTGTAAGGAACATAACATGAAAATTAGCACCAGTAAAACAGAAGTAATTACTATAACCAAAGAAGAAGAAAACAACAGAGTGTTACCTAAGAGAACACCCCCTGAAACAAGTAAAGTACAAAGGAAGTATAATATCATCAAATGGCAAATCAGAAGACAAGATCGAAAATAGATTCAATAAGGCAAACCAACTCATTGGACAAATGGCACAAATACTAAAGAACAAACAATAGTTACTAAGAAAGCACTCTACAACACAATCTTCCTACCAACTCTGCTACCAATGCCAAACCTGGACAATGACAGAAAAATAGAAAAGAAAAATCACAACAGAAATGAGATTCCTAAGAAGAATACTCAATGTATCAAGAAGAGAGAAAATCAGAAATGAAGAAATCGGGAATAAAGTGAGATTTATATCAGCGCTGGATATTATTAGAAGACAGCAAGTCAAATGGTTTGGCCATGTAACTAGATTACCAACTAACAGTATACCACAACAAGCAATGACCAAATGGAAACAGAGGAAGAGGCCGACCACGTAAACGATGGACAGAGTGAATAGCAGTCCATGGAAATCTCGATAGATGAAGCCCATAAGCGGGCACTCTCCCACTGTTTATACTTCACCTCGAGACCGCAAGCTACAAGAGGAACATGATGAGATGATGTGAGATGATTGATTGCGACGTCCTGTAAAGAACATGCAGCTAACACCCCAAATGTTATGTGTGTGAAAAAACGAATAAACATATGGTGGCTCTGTGTGTGTGTGTGTGTGTGTGTGTGTGTGCGTGCGTGCGTGCGGGCGTGCGTGCGTGCGTGCGTGCGTGTGTGTGTGTGTGTGTGTGTGTAGACAGTTCTTTCGGCGGAAAAACCCACAATCGTGGCAATGTTTGTGTGAGGGGTCGGCGGGCTAAGGTCGAGGTCGGTCCAACGAATATACTATCATGAGTTGTGAAGTGTTATACCTTCGAATATTCTAAGCAGAGGTAAACGTGGCCGAATGGTTAACAGCACTCGTTGATAAACTGCGTGTGTGCTGGTGCTGATATTGGAAGCGAAAAACGCAGCTCTAATTTCGTAAGCAGAAAAGAAACACCATAAGGGCCCCAATTACAAGTACCGCAGAAGTCAGAGTGCAGTCGCTTGATAGTGAGGGACTTTGGTAATAAGGATATCTTAAACGCAAAAATCAACCCAGTGCAGTAATCCAGTAGTGGCAAATACTAGTAGTATGGACTACGCTTGAGTTCACAGCGAGCAAACTACACATACAAAAACACACACAAGACATATTCTTAGCTATTGTGTAGTGAGGTGGGTGGCCATTTCGTTCTCGTGAGATCTCCAGAGATCCCCCCCCCCCCTTTCACCCCCCCCCCCCCCCAAAAAAAGATATCACATATCCTTCTTTCTTCTTCTTCGTTCATCCGGAGTTTGTTTTTTTTTTTCGGATGTGATTGCGTTGTGCCTGTTTACAGCAGAGCTGCGTTCTTGCGCCGTTAGGCCGACACATCCGACTTCTGCGGGCATTTGTTGACCGGGTTAACCTTCCCGGGGAATCACATATCCAATAGCCCACGAAAATATCTCCGAAATAACAACCAATAAAATAAATGAATGTCTGTGGAAGAATGAATCGACAGACAAGGTCACAATACAGACAAAGATGTAACAGCAACATAATCGGAAGTGGCAGACAATAAAATGTGGTGTAGCAGCTGGCGTCTGTGGCCTCGGAGTGGCCAGCGCAGCTTCACATTCCCGACATATATGGTTCGAAGTCAGCTGCAGGCCATTTGGGAGCATTGCGTTGAATTTCGCAATGATATGAGCGTCGGTCGTTCCGAAAATAATGGCAAATTACTTTTCGTAAAATTTCCTAGTACATAACTAACAGTTATTCGATGCTGGAGTTGGTTGCAGGGTTGACTGCAACATCCTGCATATGACATGCAACTAACTTGTTGTGTATTTAACTTGCTAGTGGTTTGTGACACAGCAGCCTTGACATTGGCTAACTGGTCAATACAGTTGAAACACAACAGTTGGAAATATGATAAACACCAGGCTGGGTACAAATCGGATGCCGTAGCGAAATATTCTTAAAGTACAATCGAAAGAAAACCACACACACACACACACACACACACACACACACACACACACACACACACACACACACACACACACTAACACTCACACACACACACACACACACACACACACACACAGTAATAGTAAGTGAGAGTGACAGCCAGCGAGATAGAAGAAGAGTGAAGCGCGGTCGACACAACAATACAAGACTCAATAATTAATGACATCGATTGAACAATGTTGCCACCAATTAGCGGGGAGAAATGTATTTCTCTTAACCAGGATCTGAATAAGGCGAACCATGAAACATTCATTGTGAACCACAGCAACAAGTGGCCATCGTTACAACAGTCAGGGGCGGTCACCATAGGATGGGTGCAGGGGTAGGAGAAAGGGTGGGGGGGGGGGGAGGGTGGTTACTGATATAACTGAAGAAGTAATGTAATCGAAAAGTGGTAGAAGTATTATTGGTGATGGTGAGATGATGTTGGTGTTATTGTTAGAAACAACAGTAGCAGCTGCAGTCGTAGCAGTATCAATATAAGGTATCATAATGATACAAGTGTAAATAGTAGTAGTAGTAGTAGTAGTAGTAGTAGTAGTAGTAGTAGTAGTAGTAGTAGTAGTAGTAGTAGTACTAGTAGTAGTAGTAGTAGTAGTAGTAGTAGTAGTAGTAGTAGTAGTAGCAGCAGCAGCAGCAAGCAGCAGCAGCAGCAGCAAGCAGCAGCAGCAGTAGTAGTAGTAGTAGTAGTAGTAGTAGTAGTAGTAGTAGCAGTAGTAGTAGCAGCAGCAGCAGCAGCAGCAAGCAGCAGCAGTAGCAGCAGTAGTAGTAGTAGTAGTAGTAGTAGTAGTAGTAGTAGTAGGAGCAGCAGCAGCAGCAGCAGCAGCAAGCAGCAGCAGCAGCAGCAGCAGTAGTAGTAGTAGTAGTAGTAGTAGTAGTAGTAGTAGTAGTAGTAGTAGTAGTAGTAGTAGTAGTAGTAGTAGTAGACAAAGACACGAATATAGTAATTCACTCTTACCGTATTTCTCCGTGGTCCTAAAACAATCAGTCCACAAATCAGGGGAGTTAATTGTGGAACGACTCGGGTATTATCCTCACGTTCTCGGCTCGCGCCTTTGTATGAATGAATGAGCTAGCGGGACATCGCACGTGCAGAAGCCCAATCCTCGCGCAGTCAAATTCCTCACATACCTCAACAGGCGTAAAAAAGTAGGTTCATCAGATTACTCAGTACTTAAACCAAGGTGCGACTCGTCGCAATCTTAAAACAGTTGTAGAGAGAAGCTTTCAAAATTCTCTTGTGTCTCTTCATCCAGAGCTGTGTCGTATATACACCATGTAAATGTAATTGTCCCTCTTAGGTGTTGGTTTTTCTCGCCCTTTCCTTTTCGTGTCTCCTGGAAAATAGGTGCTGGAAGTAGAAGTAGTATAGATCGATAAGCTATGCCACTACTTTCATTGCCGCTAACTGCAGCACAACCAACCCTGCCCGTGGCTCAAGCGATAACTCGCTCGCATCCACTGATGCACCCACCCCCTTACCGCGGGCGAGCGGGCCGAGCGAGGACCATCTATTGCAGCTGTGAAGCATGTCGCCGGCATGCCACTCGCGGTACTCTTTTGTTTCCTTCTATTTTTCTTTCTCGTAGAAAGGTATGGATTCTGCTTATCTGACATATAGCTTTTGGTGTGCGGAAGACATCTATATACACAACCAGGGCGGAAAGTAGGACAAGGGAAAGTACTATCTCTGCATGGGACAAAGAAGAACAGAAAGGCGGAGTTCAATCAGTCAGGTGCCGTCTCCACAATGAAGGTTGACTGCAATGGATCTCCAACATTGTCTGTCACTCGCCTTGTTCGTACACTCTTAGACTGTTGTTCGTCCGTTTCTTAATGTTATCTTCCCACTTGTATCGTTGTCTACCTCTTGCTCGCTTGCCTTCAACCTAACCTCTCTCTCTCTCTCTCTCTCTCTCTCTCTCTCTCTCTCTCTCTCTCTCTCTCTCTCTCTCTCTCTCTCTCCCTCTCTCTCTCTCTCAGCATGGTTTTCATAATTTCATAAGAGTGTTATGTCTTTTAACGTGGCCGAAATATTTCACTTGCCTCATTTTTATGTCTTTCATTAACTCTCTTTTCATTCCAAGTTCTTCTAGAATCTCTGTATTTGATTGTTTTTGTTTCCTGACGTGGATGGGTCAAGCCGAAGACATTCTTCAACAGGTGTGTTCACGTGAGGACTTAAAACCTGGCGAGGAGTGGGTACAAGTGCCAACAGATTTCTACTCATCCTTTTCAGTTTGCATCCAACTAAACAGAAAAATGCAGACAAGAAAATCTGGCTGCTATGGAGGCGGAAGTACAAGCGTTGATTTTCGAGAATTCGCTAGACAGTGATGCTGTCATCTACACAGATGGGTCGGTCGTCCGACATGTGAGAAGCTCATGGGCCTTTACGGCGCAGGCCGGAGGGAGAATTGTGAAGGAGGACTCTGGTGTTTTCACTGAAACCACAAGTAGCCTGACTATGGAAGTCATGGCAGTAAGTAAAGTAAAAACATGGCTCGAGACACAGACATTCACTAGGGCATGTTTCCTTAGCGACTCAATGAACATGCTCAAGAGGATAGAGGTGGGGTGAATCCGAAGAGAATGGTTGCTGTCTCTGGAGCGGTCTCGGCTGGCAAAGATTAGTTTCATCTTCGCGCCAGGGCATGCGGAAGTACAAGGAAATGAGCGTTCTGACAAGCTGGCAGGTGAAGCTACGGTGGAGGGCGGGCGCGCCATGGACCAGGCTGACATTCTGAATGCTCTACGAGAAGTAAGACGTTTGCGAGAACCAAGTGATGACTGTGAATCTACAACCATGGCCTGACTGCGAGAACAATTAAAAGAGGGGTGGCCAAACAAGAACACTACGCAGGAAGCCAAAGAAGATTGATAAACCAACACAGAGCTGGTGTCGTTAGCCGCTACACGCTGCGGGATTTGCTGAGGAGGGGATCCGAGCACTTATGGACTGAATGGTTCGATGTGCAATGAGGATGATCTGTCGACTAACTAAATAACTAACTTTGCTCTTTTTAACCTGCTACCCTTTACCTTCTTAATTCCACTTTGCAGTGGGTGTTGTGTGTTTGCGTTAACTCTGAGGTAGGCCTGTGCTCGTTAGATCTGTATTTTGTCTCCCATGGTTGGAACATCAAGAGGGTAACGTATCGCCCTACATGTTGTATCTCTTGTACACCCAAGTATAATACGCGTAGTTCGTAGTGTATCCTCTCCATCCTTTCTATCTGCTTATGGCTGAGAGTCAGGATCGCCATCGCAAATTCAAAAACAGAAAACACCAGACCCTAGTATAGAAGACATAGATGGCGCTGCTCACAGTTTTCCGCCGCCATCACCTGCATCGCAGCGAAACCCCGTTTGGCCTTTATTATCACCTTGTCAATGTCCTCAGGATAAGCAAGGCTTCGATCAAATTGTATCCCCTGGTATTTTTTTGCCTGCGTTCTTTCCACAGTCTATGAGCATAGATGTACAGTTGGTGCTGGAGTGTTGACAATATGATTGTTCAAAGAGAACCATGTCACTGCTGCCTACGTTGGGTTGACCCTTGCCCCAGCTTCAACACACCAAGTCCTTATGCGATTGAGTTCTGTTAGTAGTTTCACAACAACCCGATCTCTATCCTTGCTATCACATCGTCGGCATACGACAATGCCCTCCCAGGTCTTGTGATCTGCTCACAGGTAATTCTCACAGTGTAGGCATTGAACAGTACCGGAGATAATAGTAATGCCTGCGGCAGACCAGGATATATTGTTGCTGGTTCAGAAGTCCAACTGCCACATCTAAAAACTACTTTCCGTTGGAAGAGGGCTGCAGCGATCCAATTATGGAGGAATAGACTTATCGTGAGTTCAAAAAGCTGAAACATTAAGTATGTCAACGGTACTCTGGTGCAGGCATCCTTAAGAACAATTGTTGCAGCACATGTTTCAGTCTCTGAGTGGAAATCTTCAAACACATCATAGGCAAAGACTGCTGCGTTGGTCCATGTATCTTTATTTTGACGGTACCCTCCAAGGGTAGGTGGGAAAAGACTTTGTCTCTCTAGCTAGTTTGATATTTTTCTGGCAATCAACTTCTCCAGCAGCTTGCCTGTTGTATTTTGCCTGGTGGTTACGCGGTATCCCTGAAATTTTGTGTGGTCTTTGTTAGGCTCCGGAAAGGGAATCAGATAGCTGTGTAACCATTCCTCCTTGATGCTAGCATTCCCTATACTGTTGCTGTACGTATCTGCTAGTTCCTCTAGCTCGTAGTCGGTGCACATACTGTCATCATACCTTATACCAGTGTTTCCCAACGTGGGGCCCACGCCCCACAGGGGGGCAATTCGATTGTTAAGGGGAGCAATTCGAAAATGGAAGAAATCGCCTGGATATAACAAAACGGGGAGACTTAAGACTGAAGTTAGCTAAATTGGAACCTGACATACAATCTCTTTGCAAGCATCAAGCGCAAGGATCTCACTAAATTTAAATAACTACTAATAATTAAATTATTATAGAACAATCTTTCATTAAAATTATTTTGTACTTGAATTTCAGTTCTCCATTATGTTTTGAAAATTTACTTACTGTGTTTGCTCAATAATTTCCTAGTGATTTCTCCCTAAAACCTGTCGGTCCTTTGGCTAGGATCGGGTGCATTTGCTGCTCTCCCCCCAGTAGTGCGCCTGGTCTGGTCGGGGGGCCGGGATGATTAAATATAAACCCATCATATATCTTCACCTTAGATGTAGGGGGGCGGCTCTGGCCTCTCTGGGAACCGTGAGCCCTTCTAAAAAAAACATTCAAGTTTCTTTAGTGAACATTTCAATTTTTGAATATTAAAAATGATGCATATGTTGGGGGGGGGGGGGGGGCATAAGAATTTTAGAAAGGCTTAGGTGGGGCATAGCACAAAAAAAGGTTGGGAAACACTGCCTTATACCATCTGGCCCTGGTGCGCTGTTTTGTGTTCGTCGAAGCGAAGCACAGCCCTGATCTCTGTCAATGTCAGCATGTCTTCTTAAGAAATTTTCTGGAATTTACATTTTTCTGAGGTAACCGTCTTGGCAAAATTTTAGCTATATGCTTGCTTGCTTGCCTTCGCTGGCTGTGAACTCCCGCGTGAAGTCCTGTCTGTCGGATGAAGACATCCTGTTGTCCAACATCAGTGTGATGTCATACAGGACTGAGGTTTGCGTGAGTATCCGTTGTCCCATGTCTGGCTTATTGGTGTGCAGACTGGTGGTTCCTCGCCGTGCAGGCAGATACTCTCCGACTTCTGAAGAATCAGCGATCCTACTACGTTAGCCAGGACCCCGAAGGGACCTGTTGCCCAGGACGCACGGCTGGGACGTGTTAATAGGTCTTGGCCAGTATAGAACCTGGCCCTGGTGCCTTGGAAACACCTCTGCGCACCATGTTGGCTATATGATACTAGACCTACATTTGTATAGGCCCATCGTCATTTTGATGTGATGTGGTCAGTATCACAATTTTACAGGCCAATCGTCACTTTGATGTGATGTGGTCACTATAGACCAATCATCACTTTGATGTGATGTGATCAGTATCACGCCGGTCGCTTTTACTTCCCTGGTACCCATTTTAGGCCGGATCAACCTTGAATCAAGGTCAATTTTTTAGGCCGGATCAACCTGTGAACCAAGGTCAATTTTTTTAATCACTCTCGGTGCGGTTTCAAACCCGTGATCACCGGGCCGGCAGACGAGCGTCTAGGCTCAACGCAACCGCAGCTTCCCGTTTCAACGTTAGTTAAGTTAGTTGCATATCCTTTACAGGACGTCGCAGTCACCTCCAGCATTTTGTGGCTGTTCGTAATCTCTTGGCAAATTTACGATCAATAGTTTACCATTGCTTTCAGAACTACCGGCACTCATACCATTTTATAAAAAAAAATCAACGCATTGTGGTCTGCTGCCAAATCGCCTATAGCTGTGTCGAATGCGGTGTGCGGGATTGCGAACTGCGTCCGTAACGCCTTCACCAATGAGCAGACGTTTCAAGGTTACCAACCATTTATTGCGGTTTCGCGTTGACGACTTGATCTCACATATTTCTCTCATTGCGGCTGTTGCTCGATAAATCCATGCTGTCAATATCAGAAAACTAGCTATTTCTCCGTCATAGTCACCCTAATTCCATGTTTGACTACGTGCTCTGCCGATTTTGTGTCTTTTTAAGATCTCTCGAAACAATTTGTTTTAAACTTCTGGTGCTGATTTTAATGAATTTCCACACAGAAAAAATGGTTCTTAATGAAGCAAACGTAATTTTTAGTAATCCTTAAACTACACAAAAATTTGGTTTGACATTTATTTTAATGAAGATCAATTTCACGCAATGTAAATAATTATGGGATATTTGAGAAACCCGAACCCAATTACACTGATCATTCTCACATGCAGTATGTGTTCCATTTCACCATATGTCATTATTTGATGGCCATATCTTTACCGTTGTCTTCTTTCCCTTCTACTTCTTTTTCTTCTTCTTCTTCTTCTTCTTCTTCTTCTTCTTCTTCTTCTTCTTCTTCTTCTTCTTCTTCTCCTCCTCCTCCTCCTTCTTCGTCTTCTAATAAGCACACGTAGTATTTTGTGGAGCTCACAGAAGAAGAAGAAAGAAGAAGAGACTAGAGGAGTTTTGCAATAGTTTTGTAATTGTCTTTAATAATTGCCCATACTACTCATTCTGTCGCTAACTGTCCACTTAGTACATAAATATATATTTCGTTTACATTGTGCATTCTCTGGAAATAAGATATACTATGCACTACAACATCTACTAAAATCAAAGGCGCTATCTCGTAACACCAAAATCACAATATACAAAACACTGATCAGACCAGTTGTGCTGTATGGCTCTGAAACCTGGAGTACAACGAAAGGAGACGAAGCCTTGTTACAAACCTTTGAGAACAAAATTTTAAGACGCATCTTTGGACCCATTAGGGATACACAAAGTGGAGAGTGGAAAAGAAGAAGTAACAAAGACATTTATGATTTGTTTAAGTCCCCGCTAATCACTGGTATCATGAAGGCTAATAGACTACAATGGCTGGGGCATATAGAAAGAATGGAAGATAATAGGGAAACAAAACTCGCTTACACTCAGGAAATAAATGACCGTAGACCCCGAGGTAGACCAAGAAGGCGGTGGAGAGATAATATACATACAGACCTACAAGCACTTGGAATCAACGACTGGCAAGAGAAGGTCCACCAGAGAGACGAATGGAGACAGATTGTATTTGCAGCAAAGAACCTCAATGGCTCGGAATGCTGAAGAAGAAGAAGAAGAAGATTGTGCATTCAACCAGATGGAATTTATAATAATGCTATGAACACGTTTTCTCAATAGTTGTCCTTTTCCGTGGCGTCTCTTTCTCACCTCTTGATTGATTCGAATTTGTTTATTTCTCTCTGTGATCTACATGATAATGAGATCATGTTGCACCGTTTTACTCGCTACCTTCTGTCAGACACCTACTAATTCACATTTGTAATTTGTTAAGTGGTTTTACTGTTCGCCAGGTACAATGCTTTTATTGTTCGGGATTATTGCTCGGGATTGTTTTTCACCATGTTTCGTGAATCTTCTACATGTGGAGCCGGAGTTATGTTCACTTGTCTTCTGTAGATTTCTGAAGGTTATGAACCTTCCTCTTACTTCCTTTTTTTTAGATTCTTAGTTGCTTAAATTTGTTGTTCTACCTTTGTATAAATTTGAATACCTAAAGAGAATTTTGCAGACACTATTCTAAAAAAAAATGTTTGCATATCCTTTACAGGACATCGCTGTCAACATCAGCATCTTTCAGCTGAATGTTGATTTCTTGGCAAGATTGCGATCAGTAGTTTGCCATTGCTTTCTGAGCGGCCGGCTCACATACCCCGTAAGTTACAGACGCGATTCGAACCACTGCTGATTCTCACCGTCGTCACATTACCTACGAGAGTATACGAGATTACTGAGAAAAGTCGCTAACCTCTAGGCCAGGAAGCCGGCAGACATTATTCTGCTACTTATATGTGTGTGTGTATGTATGTATGTATGTATGTATGTATGTATGTATGTATGTATGTATGTATGTATGTATGTATGTATGTATGTATGTATGTATGTATGTATGTATGTATGTATGTATGTATGTATGTATGTATGTATGTATGTATGTATGTATGTATGTATGTATGTATGTATGTATGTATGTATGTATGTATGTATGTATGTATGTATGTATGTATGTATGTATGTATGTATGTATGTATGTATGTATGTATGTATGTATGTATGTATGTATGTATGTATGTATGTATGTATGTATGTATGTATGTATGTATGTATGTATGTATGTATGTATGTATGTATGTATGTATGTATGTATGTATGTATGTATGTATGTATGTATGTATGTATGTATGTATGTATGTATGTATGTATGTATGTATGTATGTATGTATGTATGTATGTATGTATGTATGTATGTATGTATGTATGTATGTATGTATGTATGTATGTATGTATGTATGTATGTATGTATGTATGTATGTATGTATGTATGTATGTATGTATGTATGTATGTATGTATGTATGTATGTATGTATGTATGTATGTATGTATGTATGTATGTATGTATGTATGTATGTATGTATGTATGTATGTATGTATGTATGTATGTATGTATGTATGTATGTATGTATGTATGTATGTATGTATGTATGTATGTATGTATGTATGTATGTATGTATGTATGTATGTATGTATGTATGTATGTATGTATGTATGTATGTATGTATGTATGTATGTATGTATGTATGTATGTATGTATGTATGTATGTATGTATGTATGTATGTATGTATGTATGTATGTATGTATGTATGTATGTATGTATGTATGTATGTATGTATGTATGTATGTATGTATGTATGTATGTATGTATGTATGTATGTATGTATGTATGTATGTATGTATGTATGTATGTATGTATGTATGTATGTATGTATGTATGTATGTATGCATTCATACATACATACATACATACATACATACATACATACATACATACATACATACATACATACATACATACATACATACATACATACATACATACATACATACATACATACATACATACATACATACATACATACATACATACATACATACATACATACATACATACATACATACATACATACATACATACATACATACATACATACATACATACATACATACATACATACATACATACATACATACATACATACATACATACATACATACATACATACATACATACATACATACATACATACATACATACATACATACATACATACATACATACATACATACATACATACATACATACATACATACATACATACATACATACATACATACATACATACATACATACATACATACATACATACATACATACATACATACATACATACATACATACATACATACATACATACATACATACATACATACATACATACATACATACATACATACATACATACATACATACATACATACATACATACATACATACATACATACATACATACATACATACATACATACATACATACATACATACATACATACATACATACATACATACATACATACATACATACATACATACATACATACATACATACATACATACATACATACATACATACATACATACATACATACATACATACATACATACATACATACATACATACATACATACATACATACATACATACATACATACATACATACATACATACATACATACATACATACATACATACATACATACATACATACATACATACATACATACATACATACATACATACATACATACATACATACATACATACATACATACATACATACATACATACATACATACATACATACATACATACATACATACATACATACATACATACATACATACATACATACATACATACATACATACATACATACATACATACATACATACATACATACATACATACATACATACATACATACATACATACATACATACATACATACATACATACATACATACATACATACATACATACATACATACATACATACATACATACATACATACATACATACATACATACATACATACATACATACATACATACATACATACATACATACATACATACATACATACATACATACATACATACATACATACATACATACATACATACATACATACATACATACATACATACATACATACATACATACATACATACATACATACATACATACATACATACATACATACATACATACATACATACATACATACATACATACATACATACATACATACATACATACATACATACATACATACATACATACATACATACATACATACATACATACATACATACATACATACATACATACATACATACATACATACATACATACATACATACATACATACATACATACATACATACATACATACATACATACATACATACATACATACATACATACATACATACATACATACATACATACATACATACATACATACATACATACATACATACATACATACATACATACATACATACATACATACATACATACATACATACATACATACATACATACATACATACATACATACATACATACATACATACATACATACATACATACATACATACATACATACATACATACATACATACATACATACATACATACATACATACATACATACATACATACATACATACATACATACATACATACATACATACATACATACATACATACATACATACATACATACATACATACATACATACATACATACATACATACATACATACATACATACATACATACATACATACATACATACATACATACATACATACATACATACATACATACATACATACATACATACATACATACATACATACATACATACATACATACATACATACATACATACATACATACATACATACATACATACATACATACATACATACATACATACATACATACATACATACATACATACATACATACATACATACATACATACATACATACATACATACATACATACATACATACATACATACATACATACATACATACATACATACATACATACATACATACATACATACATACATACATACATACATACATACATACATACATACATACATACATACATACATACATACATACATACATACATACATACATACATACATACATACATACATACATACATACATACATACATACATACATACATACATACATACATACATACATACATACATACATACATACATACATACATACATACATACATACATACATACATACATACATACATACATACATACATACATACATACATACATACATACATACATACATACATACATACATACATACATACATACATACATACATACATACATACATACATACATACATACATACATACATACATACATACATACATACATACATACATACATACATACATACATACATACATACATACATACATACATACATACATACATACATACATACATACATACATACATACATACATACATACATACATACATACATACATACATACATACATACATACATACATACATACATACATACATACATACATACATACATACATACATACATACATACATACATACATACATACATACATACATACATACATACATACATACATACATACATACATACATACATACATACATACATACATACATACATACATACATACATACATACATACATACATACATACATACATACATACATACATACATACATACATACATACATACATACATACATACATACATACATACATACATACATACATACATACATACATACATACATACATACATACATACATACATACATACATACATACATACATACATACATACATACATACATACATACATACATACATACATACATACATACATACATACATACATACATACATACATACATACATACATACATACATACATACATACATACATACATACATACATACATACATACATACATACATACATACATACATACATACATACATACATACATACATACATACATACATACATACATACATACATACATACATACATACATACATACATACATACATACATACATACATACATACATACATACATACATACATACATACATACATACATACATACATACATACATACATACATACATACATACATACATACATACATACATACATACATACATACATACATACATACATACATACATACATACATACATACATACATACATACATACATACATACATACATACATACATACATACATACATACATACATACATACATACATACATACATACATACATACATACATACATACATACATACATACATACATACATACATACATACATACATACATACATACATACATACATACATACATACATACATACATACATACATACATACATACATACATACATACATACATACATACATACATACATACATACATACATACATACATACATACATACATACATACATACATACATACATACATACATACATACATACATACATACATACATACATACATACATACATACATACATACATACATACATACATACATACATACATACATACATACATACATACATACATACATACATACATACATACATACATACATACATACATACATACATACATACATACATACATACATACATACATACATACATACATACATACATACATACATACATACATACATACATACATACATACATACATACATACATACATACATACATACATACATACATACATACATACATACATACATACATACATACATACATACATACATACATACATACATACATACATACATACATACATACATACATACATACATACATACATACATACATACATACATACATACATACATACATACATACATACATACATACATACATACATACATACATACATACATACATACATACATACATACATACATACATACATACATACATACATACATACATACATACATACATACATACATACATACATACATACATACATACATACATACATACATACATACATACATACATACATACATACATACATACATACATACATACATACATACATACATACATACATACATACATACATACATACATACATACATACATACATACATACATACATACATACATACATACATACATACATACATACATACATACATACATACATACATACATACATACATACATACATACATACATACATACATACATACATACATACATACATACATACATACATACATACATACATACATACATACATACATACATACATACATACATACATACATACATACATACATACATACATACATACATACATACATACATACATACATACATACATACATACATACATACATACATACATACATACATACATACATACATACATACATACATACATACATACATACATACATACATACATACATACATACATACATACATACATACATACATACATACATACATACATACATACATACATACATACATACATACATACATACATACATACATACATACATACATACATACATACATACATACATACATACATACATACATACATACATACATACATACATACATACATACATACATACATACATACATACATACATACATACATACATACATACATACATACATACATACATACATACATACATACATACATACATACATACATACATACATACATACATACATACATACATACATACATACATACATACATACATACATACATACATACATACATACATACATACATACATACATACATACATACATACATACATACATACATACATACATACATACATACATACATACATACATACATACATACATACATACATACATACATACATACATACATACATACATACATACATACATACATACATACATACATACATACATACATACATACATACATACATACATACATACATACATACATACATACATACATACATACATACATACATACATACATACATACATACATACATACATACATACATACATACATACATACATACATACATACATACATACATACATACATACATACATACATACATACATACATACATACATACATACATACATACATACATACATACATACATACATACATACATACATACATACATACATACATACATACATACATACATACATACATACATACATACATACATACATACATACATACATACATACATACATACATACATACATACATACATACATACATACATACATACATACATACATACATACATACATACATACATACATACATACATACATACATACATACATACATACATACATACATACATACATACATACATACATACATACATACATACATACATACATACATACATACATACATACATACATACATACATACATACATACATACATACATACATACATACATACATACATACATACATACATACATACATACATACATACATACATACATACATACATACATACATACATACATACATACATACATACATACATACATACATACATACATACATACATACATACATACATACATACATACATACATACATACATACATACATACATACATACATACATACATACATACATACATACATACATACATACATACATACATACATACATACATACATACATACATACATACATACATACATACATACATACATACATACATACATACATACATACATACATACATACATACATACATACATACATACATACATACATACATACATACATACATACATACATACATACATACATACATACATACATACATACATACATACATACATACATACATACATACATACATACATACATACATACATACATACATACATACATACATACATACATACATACATACATACATACATACATACATACATACATACATACATACATACATACATACATACATACATACATACATACATACATACATACATACATACATACATACATACATACATACATACATACATACATACATACATACATACATACATACATACATACATACATACATACATACATACATACATACATACATACATACATACATACATACATACATACATACATACATACATACATACATACATACATACATACATACATACATACATACATACATACATACATACATACATACATACATACATACATACATACATACATACATACATACATACATACATACATACATACATACATACATACATACATACATACATACATACATACATACATACATACATACATACATACATACATACATACATACATACATACATACATACATACATACATACATACATACATACATACATACATACATACATACATACATACATACATACATACATACATACATACATACATACATACATACATACATACATACATACATACATACATACATACATACATACATACATACATACATACATACATACATACATACATACATACATACATACATACATACATACATACATACATACATACATACATACATACATACATACATACATACATACATACATACATACATACATACATACATACATACATACATACATACATACATACATACATACATACATACATACATACATACATACATACATACATACATACATACATACATACATACATACATACATACATACATACATACATACATACATACATACATACATACATACATACATACATACATACATACATACATACATACATACATACATACATACATACATACATACATACATACATACATACATACATACATACATACATACATACATACATACATACATACATACATACATACATACATACATACATACATACATACATACATACATACATACATACATACATACATACATACATACATACATACATACATACATACATACATACATACATACATACATACATACATACATACATACATACATACATACATACATACATACATACATACATACATACATACATACATACATACATACATACATACATACATACATACATACATACATACATACATACATACATACATACATACATACATACATACATACATACATACATACATACATACATACATACATACATACATACATACATACATACATACATACATACATACATACATACATACATACATACATACATACATACATACATACATACATACATACATACATACATACATACATACATACATACATACATACATACATACATACATACATACATACATACATACATACATACATACATACATACATACATACATACATACATACATACATACATACATACATACATACATACATACATACATACATACATACATACATACATACATACATACATACATACATACATACATACATACATACATACATACATACATACATACATACATACATACATACATACATACATACATACATACATACATACATACATACATACATACATACATACATACATACATACATACATACATACATACATACATACATACATACATACATACATACATACATACATACATACATACATACATACATACATACATACATACATACATACATACATACATACATACATACATACATACATACATACATACATACATACATACATACATACATACATACATACATACATACATACATACATACATACATACATACATACATACATACATACATACATACATACATACATACATACATACATACATACATACATACATACATACATACATACATACATACATACATACATACATACATACATACATACATACATACATACATACATACATACATACATACATACATACATACATACATACATACATACATACATACATACATACATACATACATACATACATACATACATACATACATACATACATACATACATACATACATACATACATACATACATACATACATACATACATACATACATACATACATACATACATACATACATACATACATACATACATACATACATACATACATACATACATACATACATACATACATACATACATACATACATACATACATACATACATACATACATACATACATACATACATACATACATACATACATACATACATACATACATACATACATACATACATACATACATACATACATACATACATACATACATACATACATACATACATACATACATACATACATACATACATACATACATACATACATACATACATACATACATACATACATACATACATACATACATACATACATACATACATACATACATACATACATACATACATACATACATACATACATACATACATACATACATACATACATACATACATACATACATACATACATACATACATACATACATACATACATACATACATACATACATACATACATACATACATACATACATACATACATACATACATACATACATACATACATACATACATACATACATACATACATACATACATACATACATACATACATACATACATACATACATACATACATACATACATACATACATACATACATACATACATACATACATACATACATACATACATACATACATACATACATACATACATACATACATACATACATACATACATACATACATACATACATACATACATACATACATACATACATACATACATACATACATACATACATACATACATACATACATACATACATACATACATACATACATACATACATACATACATACATACATACATACATACATACATACATACATACATACATACATACATACATACATACATACATACATACATACATACATACATACATACATACATACATACATACATACATACATACATACATACATACATACATACATACATACATACATACATACATACATACATACATACATACATACATACATACATACATACATACATACATACATACATACATACATACATACATACATACATACATACATACATACATACATACATACATACATACATACATACATACATACATACATACATACATACATACATACATACATACATACATACATACATACATACATACATACATACATACATACATACATACATACATACATACATACATACATACATACATACATACATACATACATACATACATACATACATACATACATACATACATACATACATACATACATACATACATACATACATACATACATACATACATACATACATACATACATACATACATACATACATACATACATACATACATACATACATACATACATACATACATACATACATACATACATACATACATACATACATACATACATACATACATACATACATACATACATACATACATACATACATACATACATACATACATACATACATACATACATACATACATACATACATACATACATACATACATACATACATACATACATACATACATACATACATACATACATACATACATACATACATACATACATACATACATACATACATACATACATACATACATACATACATACATACATACATACATACATACATACATACATACATACATACATACATACATACATACATACATACATACATACATACATACATACATACATACATACATACATACATACATACATACATACATACATACATACATACATACATACATACATACATACATACATACATACATACATACATACATACATACATACATACATACATACATACATACATACATACATACATACATACATACATACATACATACATACATACATACATACATACATACATACATACATACATACATACATACATACATACATACATACATACATACATACATACATACATACATACATACATACATACATACATACATACATACATACATACATACATACATACATACATACATACATACATACATACATACATACATACATACATACATACATACATACATACATACATACATACATACATACATACATACATACATACATACATACATACATACATACATACATACATACATACATACATACATACATACATACATACATACATACATACATACATACATACATACATACATACATACATACATACATACATACATACATACATACATACATACATACATACATACATACATACATACATACATACATACATACATACATACATACATACATACATACATACATACATACATACATACATACATACATACATACATACATACATACATACATACATACATACATACATACATACATACATACATACATACATACATACATACATACATACATACATACATACATACATACATACATACATACATACATACATACATACATACATACATACATACATACATACATACATACATACATACATACATACATACATACATACATACATACATACATACATACATACATACATACATACATACATACATACATACATACATACATACATACATACATACATACATACATACATACATACATACATACATACATACATACATACATACATACATACATACATACATACATACATACATACATACATACATACATACATACATACATACATACATACATACATACATACATACATACATACATACATAC
>JACEFZ010020993.1:90000-95000 GCA_014155875.1 Cepaea nemoralis
CGACGCTTTCCGCGCTGCGGAAAGAGACCGAGCCATATGGGATAAAACCCGGTGCAATTAAATCGATCCTATCGGCTTTTAAGCGACTTTTTTTAAGGAGTCTGCACCTGACCAGATGCAGCGAAATATGTCTGGCATTAAATTATGCAACAAATCGTTTATGGCTTCTGTGTTCAAACTACTACTACTGGCACATTGCCGTCCAGACAGACGATAGTTTGTTATATTGTGCTGAAATGAAAGGCATACTAACCTCTCCATAGCACAAAGCCTGGGCTGAATTGTAGAGACCATGTGTTGCCCATGCAGCATGATCTCTTTCTCAGCCTGCCTAGTTTACTTTAGAGGAAAAGTAACACCCCTACATCTGGAAGAAGACAAACTGCTGAAGCTGCCTGATCAGCAAAGCAATGCTTTTACTGTCCGCCTGTCGAAGCTTCGACCCTAGACGAGGTGCCGACTAAGGCTTAGTGTCTGGTCTGCCCTGCTATGACATTTAGTCTAAGTTGCATTTCCTTTCATGGAAAGCGTGGTATACTACACCTAGGGAGCAGCAGCAGCGCAGTGTCTCTGCCTGACGACTCTCTGGTCATCAACTCAGATCCCCTTGGAAGGGGAAATTTACTTCACAAATCGTTCTGCGCCGACTTAGCCTAAAATGGATAGCAGGAAATGTTCCCGGAGTTAATTACCTGATTGCTTGTACTAAATGGACACACACGAGAAGACGCTACTCTCGTAGCAGATGTTCTTTGATGTATGGCCAGACTTATACTTGACAGTGTTGCATTATAACGAGACGGCCAAACAACTTGATCTTCTGCCTTTCAATAAATGTGGTCACACGGTGTTGATCCCACTGTCTGTCTGATAACATCATTTCTTACTTGGTCTCGGATAGGTAAGTTGGCAGCTCTCCTCAGGCATCTCATCTCAAAGTGTTGATTTTGCGTAAGTGTGATTTGGATAATGTCCAAGTTTGACATCGGCAGCATAGGGTTGGTGTGAATATGCTATTTATTATCTGTCGTTTTGCGGACATAGGCATTTTTGGGTGTTACAGTATGGAGATAGTTGATATGTAAGGAGAAATACCAACAATAGAATAGATCGGAACCTAATGGGTCGAGATCTGTGGAGATACAAGAATACCTACCACATTTAGTGAAGAACATGATGATGATATTTAGACCGTTATTGTAATTAGGATAATGTATGTATGAGATAGTGTATATGGAGGATATTTTGGATGTACTTCCGCACGGTATAACCCGACCATACTTATGGCAGTATCTTATATAAAACCTAGAGCTCTAACAACTGAATCTGTGTGCGTTATCTCGTGAGCAACAAATCAATACATGGTGATTTAGTTATGGTAAAATGTGTTATTAACTAGAATAATGATGTAGATAGAAGATAAACAGGCAGGAAGTAGGAGAGACGAAACATGAACACATTGATTTTCTGTGTGGACAATATGTTTTTAAACAGAAAACAGCATCCAGTATACGCATTTTGTGGTAGGTTACAGGTTACGTGTGACAGCCTGCCTGTCCGGTGGTCACAGTTGAACAGTAGCTAGCACGCGGGCCTGCCTATCCGGTGTTCATGTGTTTGAATCCCCATACAGGCGGAATTTTTTGTAATTTTGCTCCCAGGTCGGCCCAGCTAACCTGGGTACCAAAATATGCACTGGACAATAAAGGCGGCCAACGTGAAATTGGCCACATAACCCGTCGGGTATGATCCATCTCATCTCATCAACATGTTCTTCTTGTACCTTGCGGTGTCGAGGTGATGTATAAACAGCGGGAGAGTGCCCGCTTATGGGCATCATGTATCGATATTCCCATGGACTCTGTTATTCCCTGCGTCCAACGTTTAGGTGGTCGGCCTCTTCCTCTGCTTACCTCTGGTGTGTACATCATTGCTTGTTGTGGTATACTGTTAGCTGGTAAGCTACTTGCATGGCCAAACCATTTGACTTGTTGCCTTCTAATAACATCTAGCGCAGCTATAACCCCTACTTTAGTCCTGATTTCTTCATTTCTGATCGTATCTCTTCTTGATACATTGAGAATTCGTCTCAGGAATCTCATTTCTGTTGTTGTGATTTTTCTTTTTTTTTCTTTTTCTGTCATTGTCCAGGTTTCGCTTTGGTAACATAGAGTTGGTAGGAAAATTGTGTTGTGAAGTGCTTTCTTAGTAGTTATTGATACATGTTTGTTCTTTAGTATTGGTATCATTTGTCCAATGAGTTGGTTTGCCTAGTTGCATCTATTTTTGTTCTTGTCTTCTGAGTTGCCATTTGGTGATATTATACTTCCTGGGTAGGGTGTGATTGTAACGTTTAGTTTTACTGTTGACTTCTCGTGTCTACTGTGTTTCTCTTTGTCTTCTCTACGTGTCAGTCAGCACTTTTAACTTATTACTCTACATATTTAAAAGCTCCAATAGGTCTATAAAATATGTGGCTAGCACCATACACCACATACGCCTCGATGTGTGTGAAAGGGTCATGTAGAGAGCCGGAGACTCTTGCATTGACGTCTGTGTGCGTGACCAAAGGACAAGGAAGCAGACTGAGAAACAGACGTACACAGAGTGCGGGGGAACAGATGGACGGACAGAGAGACGGGTGAATAGGGGAATGGGTAGATAGATGGATAAATGAAAGGACGGATGGTCGGGCGTATAGACACACAGACAGGTAGGAGGCAGATAGGTGGGTAGGTAGGTAGGTAGGTGATCAGGTAGGTAGGTAGGTAGGTAGGTTTGTATGTGAATGAGTGTGTAGGTTGGTATTTAGGTAGGTAGTTGGTCATGTTGGTAGGTAGGTAGGTGAATGGGTGTGTAGGTATGTATTTAGGTAGGTAGGTAAGTAGGTTGGTAGGCATGTAGGTAGGTAGGCAGGCAGGCAGGTAGGCATCTCATATTGGCATATATACTACGTTCTTTATTCACCAACAATAGCCACAAGGCGCAATGTTGCACAGTCTAAGGTTTACGTGAGAGCATCGGTGGATTCAAACCACCATGACACACAGCCATCAACTATAGACAGGGAATGCGTCTCATAAGAGGCTGAGGAAGTAATCAAGCAGGTCTACGACCTGGACGAACTCTAACCCGGATGATAATTAACCGACCTACCCGCATAAACATTCTACGGTTATCACTATACCAGGAAGATACTGCAAAGGCCGGACTCTCGTCGTGGTCGACGCTGATAGACGGGCGCTGACAGAGCAGCTTTCACCGACAGAAGACATCAACACATCTACACAGACTGTCGGTGAAGCACGGGTCAAAGTCAGCGTTGACATACACAGCATAACGAATAGGCAAAGCAATCAAGGAGGTGAGTGGGGGAACATCTGACATCTACATCAAGCAAGACTGTGGCGATCACAGGAGACTCCAGAGATACTGGAAGAGTCAGCAGTCAGTGAACCACACAGATCACCAACCATATCGGGCTTCATAAACATGCTATAGAAAATCGCAAACATCGGTTTATGTATGTGTGTGTGGGTGAGTGGGTGAGTGCGTGCGGGAGTGTGTGTTGGCAGGCAGATAAGAAGGTAAGTAGGTAGGTAGGTAGATAGGCAGGTAGGTAGGTAGGTAGGTAGGTAGTGAGGTGGATAGGCATGCATGCATTTATGTAGCATTATGCCTGCCTGTTATTCTATATGTTTGTGTATGTGTATATATGATGTTTAAACAACAAAATCACATTGGCTAACAGAAACAACTACATCACACTGGCACACATACAACAAATAGATCACACCGGCATACATACAACAAATATATCACACTGGCACACATACAACAAATAGATCACACCGGCATACATACAACAAATATATCACACTGGCACACATACAACAAATAGATCACACCGGCATACATACAACAAATATATCACACTGGCACACATACAACAAATAGATCACACCGGCATACATACAACAAATATATCACACAGGCATGCATAAAATAACTGCATCACGCAGACATGCAACAAAAAACTTCAAAACACAGACATGCAACAAAAATCTACATCACACAGACATGCAACAAACAACGACATCACACAGACATGCAACAAACAACAACATAACACAGACATGCAACAAACAACGACATCACACAGACATGCAACAAACAACGACATCACACAGACATTGCAACAAACAACGACATCACACAGACATGCAACAAGCAAACGACATCATACAGACATGCAACAAACAACGACATCACACAGACATTGCAACAACCAACGACATCACACAGACATGCAACAAACAACGACATCACACAGACATGCAACAAACAACGACATTGCACATACATGCAACAAACAACGACATCACACAGACATGCAACAAACAACTACATAACACAGACATGTAACAAACAACGACATCACACAGACATTCAACAAACAACGACATCACACAGACATGCAACAAACAACGACATCACAAAGACATGCAACAAACAACGACATCACACAGACATGCAACAAACAACAACATAGCACAGACATGCAACAAACAACGACATCACACAGACATGCAACAAACAACGACATCACACAGACTGCAACAAAAAACGACATCACACAGACATGCAACAAACAACGACATCACACAGACATGCACCAAACAACGACATCACACAGACATGCAACAAACAACCACACAACACAGACATGCAACAAACAACGACATCACACAGACATGCTGCAAACAACGACATCACACAGACATGCAACAAACAACGACATCACACAGACATGTAACAAACAACGACATCACACAGACATGCAACAAACAACGACATCACACAGACATGCGACAAACAACTACATCACACAGACATGCAATAAACAACTATATCACACAGACATGTAACACACAACCACATCACACAGACATGCAACAAACAACGACGTCACACAGACATGCAACAAACAACGACGTCAC
>JACEFZ010020993.1:97500-145000 GCA_014155875.1 Cepaea nemoralis
GTTTGTTTGGAGATACAGAATTAGAAATGTGGAAACAAAAGACCAGGCCCGATTTCGCAAGACCACAACAGATTCTAAATAACATTTCAGAACTCTAATTCTCACAAGCAGTGATAGTGACGTATTGCATAAGATACTTTTAATTTTCTCAAATGCAGAGTTTGCTTGCCCAATTCTGCTTTTAACACCTGCCATCTGATGTTATAATTACCCCTAGGTATTCATCTGTATCAAGTTGGTTAATCATTTTCTTTTCTATTGTTATCTCACATGTTGGTGTCATCTTGTTCTGGAATATGTACCCCCTTGCATATTAACCATTAAAAAGTCTTCAACTACTTGACATAGACTCGTATTGCGTTTTACGGTACAGAGCAACAACAGCTGCAGCAGGATATAACAATACAAAATAAAAACAGATAAGTGCTTGTAACTCCTGCTAAAAGGTGAGAGATAATAAACACAGACACAATGTACATACCTTACAACGAACTCCAATACGGCAAAAGTAAATCTTTTTTCCCCCGCATATCCTTTACGTGACATTGCAGTCAACACCAGCATTTTTCAGCTGCTGTTGATGTCTTGGCAAGTGTTACGTTGAGTAGTTTGTCATTGCTTTCTGAAAGACCGGCTCACATACCTCCGTAAGTAACCAGCGCGACACGATCCACTGTTGAATCTCGCGCAGCTGTGTTTCATACGTTAGTATGCGGGATTACGAACAACGTCTTTAACCCCTTCGCCAGGGAGACGGCAAACGTAAATCACAGGGGGAAAATAAATGATAATAACATCCACAAAAATAAGATAAAAGTAAGCTATACTATGTCACAATAAATTGACGATTCGATCATTATCATCTTCATCAGTAATAAACACAGATAAATCTAAAGAAACATGTGAAATTTAAAAATTTAAGGAAAAGTTCAAATAAAAACAAACATAATATAGGTATGAAACGTCGCTATGCCATTGCACGTACTTCAATGCTAAGATACCAGAACGCCGAACTTCAACGGTGGGTGGCGGGCTTGAATGGACGTCATCAAGAACGCCCCACTTATTGTATGTGTACTCGGTGGCGGCACGGCTGAAAGGTCTCGCCGTCCTACTCTGGCACAGAAGATACCGTATTCGTTTCCAAAGAATTGACCGGATGTATGTTTACCAGAACCGCTAGCTGCTAATGATATCACACACATACACACACACACATACATATACATCTACGTTTACACTAACACACATACACACACACATATACACACACATATACATATATACATACAAACATATACATCCAAGGTTATACCAACACACACACATACATACACACACACACGCATACATATGCATCCACGGTTATACTAACACACACACATACATACATACACACACATACATACATACACACACATGCATACATATGCATCCACGGTTATACCAATACACACACATACATACACACACACACATATATATATATATATATATATATATATATATATATGCACCCACGATTATGCCAATATACACACATATACATGCATACACATACATACACACCCACGGTTATACCAATACACACAAATACATACATACACACACATACATATACATCCATGTTTCCACCGATACACACACACACACACACACATATATATATATATACACCCACGATTATACCAATACACAAACACATACATGCATACTCACATATACATGCACACACATACATATACACTCACGTTTACACCAAATCACCCCCCCCCCACCATACACACACACACACACACACACACACACACACACACACCTGATCTATTCGCACACATACACACGCACTTTCCCGTCTGATGCCTCGTATGGTAAGATCGCATACCAAACCTTCTCGTATAAAGTCGAAAAACATGATAGCTCCGTGAGTGTCGTGCGCACGGCAGATGGAAACCACCATGGGCAGGCCGTGAAGTCACTACCATGTCCAGAATGATAGGAATAACATCTACCCATGGATAGCTATACCTTGACGGATTCGAATATTTTTTTTTTGGACTGACCTGTCTTCCCAGGTCGACCCAGGCGAAAATGAGTACCAGGATATGCCTTGGGAAGTAAAGGCGGCCGCTTTCGTGACACTGACCATATCACGAGTATGATAGGTCTATAAAAATACAAGTCTAACACCAAATGCCCAGTGCGCCTAAGCAATCCCGCATACAGCGTTCGACACACGGCTGCATGGGATTTGGAAGCAGGCCGTCTTGCGCTGGTTTTCAGTACAGTGGTATGAGTGGCGGTCGCTCAGGAAGCTAAGGCAAATTACTGAATGTAACCTTGCCAATAAACCACAGTCAGCAAAAATGCTGTCTGGGGTGTTGTGGATTTTAGTGGCAAGAACGCTTGCCTACCGGCCCAGTAATCCATCGTTCGAATCCCTATCCAGACATAGTTTTCATTGACCTGGAATCCCAAGTCAAGCCAGCTGTACATGGCTACCGGAAATTGTCTTTGGAAATAACAGCGGCAGGTGTTCTTGGCCACATAACCCATCGAGTGCCGCCTGGCCTAATAGAATATGAGGCTCCCGCCACAGGATCCAATCGTCTCCATGCGTGTTTAATGGTTCCTTTATTTTATAAATAGATCTCAAACTCTTCCCTCGAAAGAGGAACACAGAAGAAGAACAGTTTCATTCGGGGAGGTCAGCATGGCCGAATGGGTGAGGGCGCACGCTCTTACAATTCCGGTGTGCTGATGCATGTGCTGAGGTAGCGGGTTCAACCCGTACACCGATCAATTGGACTAAAATGTTGATTTCTCGTCCCTGACTTGGGAACGTAAATTACAAGTACCTCTGAAGTCGGAGTGAGTTCGCCTGATGACGAGAGACACTGATAATAGGCGAAGCTAATCTACATGTAAATGGGACTATTCTTCAACGAGTGAATCAGTACAATTATTTTGGAACAGTCATAACATCTGATAAGAGATGCCTTGAAGAGATTAGAACAAGAATCGTGATGGCGAAAGTAGCCTTTAGCAAGATGAAAAACATTCTGACCAAGAAAAAGATGTCAATTGAAACAAGAAAAAGAGTGTTGAGATGCTACATAGAGCCTGTTCTTTTGTATGGATGTGAAACTTGGACGATGAGCAGTCAAGCTGAAAAACATCTGATGGCTGCAGAAATGTGGTTTCTGAAGAAAATGCAAAGAATACCATGGACAGATAGAAAAACCAATGACCAAGTACTACAGGAGACAAATGACAATCGTAAATTGATTAGAGAAATTAGACGTAGACAGTCAAATTTTTTAAGATATTTTATGAGAAGAAATGGATTGGAGAACTTAGTGACAACTGGCAAGATCGAGGGAACAGACCAAGAGGAAGACCGAGAGGAAAATACCTGGATATCTTGGCCACATGTCATGGATGAGACAGGAACACTGAGTTGATCCACGACTCTGGTGATCGAGTGAAATGGCGAGTCATGACCGCCCACGCTTTCCGGTATGGCACATGATGGATTGGTTGAGTCTACATGCGAAAATCAGTCTAGAAGTAGTAGCACGTGTTTAGACTGCTTGAGTTCAAAGCGAGTGAAGGAACAAACATCTTTTTTCGGCACATTTGTCATTAACTCAACCGGTTTTGTCACATTTGTCATTAACTCAACCGGTTTTGTCACATTTTTCATTAACTCAACCGGTTTTGTCACATTTTTCATTAACTCAACCGGTTTTGTCACATTTTTCATTAACTCAACCGGTTTTGAATACAAAATACAAGAATAGAGCATTCAAGGGTTTCTCGGATTACTGTTTTGTTTGAGCTACCCAAAAACATAGTGGGGGAAAATAGGAGACAGCAAAGTGAAAAGCTTGCATTTGACACGTGAACTCCACACACACACACACACACACACACACACACACACACACACACACACACACACACACGCACGCGCACACACACACACACACACACACAACCACACAAGCACACACACACACATAAATACATACACATACACGCACACACACGAGATTGTGCTGTCTTAGAAACCGTCACATCGCGGCTCAGTCCATCTAACCAAACAATGGAGTCATAAGTCGTACAGAAGCAACAAAAACTACACCCTGATGTCATCTGTGAGACACTCCTGTCGTCCTTAGCAACACCACGACCAAACTTGCATGACAAAGGCCTGCTATTTTGAATGTATTCATGTCAAGTCCCTGGTAGATAATTATATTCATTACTATTCATGAGTTATTGCGTTGTGTAACAGTTTTGAGTGTTTCCTTACATTGGGAAACACCTTTCAGTGTGTCTTTACATAGGGTAATATCTTCACGTGTGTCTTTGCATGGTTAGATCGCTGAAAATGAAACGCGGTTACAAGAAATGATAGATATAATTGCAACTGAAAATCGCAAAAAATGTCTTAGTACAATAACACAGACATAATGGTAATTACACATAAACATGGCTTTCCCATATGCAAAATCGAAATGAATGGAACTAGTCTGAAATAAGCCAGTGTATTTAAGTATTTGGGTATAATCATAACAACAGATGAAAGAAGGATTAAATTAGTTAAATGTGGAATCATCATCATCATCATATGCCATGCCGGTAAGCATAGGCGGTCTTGTTTCGCCATCTTACACGGTCACCAGATCGTGGTTCAGTTCTGTGTTCTTGTCCCGACCATGCCATGTGGTTAAGCCATCCGGATGTTTACTTCTCTGTCTTTCTCTTGTTCCTCCTCCCCCCCCCCCCCCCCCCCCAATCTTGCCAGTAGTCACCATGTTCTCCAGTTTAATTCTTTTTATAACGTTTCTAAAACAATTTGACTGTCTACTTCTAATTTCTCTAATCAATTTACGCTTTTTATTTGCCTCTTGTAGGACTTGCTTATTGGTTTTTCTGTCTGTCCATGTCATTCTTTGCATTTTGCTCACAAACTACATTTCCACAGCCATCAGATGTTTTTTTTTTTTTATCTTGTCTGCTCATTGTTCACGTTTCACATCCACACAAAAGTACAAGATCTATGTTGCACTTCAACACTCTTTTTCTCGTTGCAATTAACATATGTTTATTAGTCAGTATGTTTTCCATTTTGCAAAAGGCTACCTTTGCCATAACGATTCTTGTTCTAATTTCTTCAAGGCATCTCCCATCAGATGTTATGACTGTTCCGAGATAGTTGTACCGATTCACTTGTTTAAGAATATTTCCATTTATTCTTATATTACATTGCGGTATTTCTTTCTTCTTAAAGACGACCATAGTCTCGTATCTTCTTACAATTCAATTCTAACCCTAGATGTTCACTGTGTGCATCTACTAAATCTTGCAGATCCTGTTCATTGTCTGCAATCAATAATGTATCATCTACATACAGTGAAAAGCAGCATTTCACAAACTGGAGGTGTATTCTGTGCAATATATATTTGTCAGTCGGGGTAAGTGAACGCGTTTTAAGAGCACTGTGTATGGGTTTTTTTTTAAAAAGCCATGGATGGGTTTTTTTTTAAAGCCATGGATGGGTAAAAAAAATGCCATTTATGGGTGAAACATTCACTCATTGGCACCTTGCCGTCTTGGCAGACGATAGTTTCTGCTTCACAAAGGCATAATAACTATTACCCATGGCGGTAGCAAATGTGACTGATAAGGCCAATTCGCGCTGAAAAAGTTCGTCCACAGTGGGTGCATGTGAAAACGTGGTCATTTCCACCATCATGCACCATCTTACGTCTCACACGCTCGGCGTGTGACTTATCTGCAATAATTTCCTCCTTTGTCTTAATTCCATTTCTGATGTTTGCCCTCCATGCAACACGTTCAGCGGCGACTTGCTCCCAGTGTGCATTATCAATGCCTGTATCAATCATGTCCCGCATACACACATCTTTGTATCGTAGTAGAGGCCGAACCTGAGATCTCTTACCCATCTGTAATTCACCAAAAAAGATCCATTGATGGGTAAAAAAGCCATGGATGAGTAAAAAAGCTAAGGGTGGGTAAAACAAAGCCATGGATGATGTAAAATAGCCATAGATGGGTAAAAAAGCCAAGGATGGCTAAAAATATGCCATGGATGATGTGAAAAAAGCCATGGATGGGTAAAAAAAAAAGGCATGGATGGATAAAAAGGCCATGAATGAGTAAAAAAGCCATTTAAAAAAAGCTCCCAGCTTTATGTGTTCATAATCTATATCTATAAAACAAAGTGTATGTATATGTGTATGTATATATGTATGTATGTAAATATGTATGTCCTTTATTTGTTCGCGAACGGCCCATCCGATTGAGATGAAATTTTCTACACGCCTTCCTTTCATTCCAGAGCTGTCAACTGTCATAGTTTTTTTTTTCTTCTTCCTCCTCCTCCCTCCTCCCCCTCCCAAAATACGTACGTAAATATATGATGATGATGATGAAAGAATCCCCGAACCAAAACGCTAGGGAAAGGGAAGAAAATGACGTGACTACACAGAATCGTCACACGGCAATCATCATCATCAAGTGCCGTGCCGGCTGGCGTAGGCGTTCATGGCTCTCCGTAGATCTCAGTCTTTGGTTTTTTGGATCAACTCTGCTGCTGATATTCCTCCATGCCACGGCAATATCAATAACAATTCATCTTTTTATGTGTAAGGAAGTTATCTACAGTCGTGTAGAAGGGAAGAACTAGACGAGTATGAATTCGGAATGGCGAACTCTCTCCTCCTCTCTTCTCCTCCCTCTACCTCCTCCCTCCACCCTTCTCCTCTTCCTCCTCCCTCTCATCCCTCTCCCTCCTCCTTCTCCCTCTTCCTTCTCCCTCTTCCTCTCCCCTCCTCCTCCATCCTCTTCCCTCCTACTCCCTCCGCCTTCTCCCTCATCTTCCCTCCTCCTCCCTCTCCGTCCTCATCCCTCCTCCTCCTCCTGCATCCCTCCTCCTCCTCCTGCCTCCTTCTCCCTCATCATCCTCCCTCCTCTTTCTCCCTTCTTCTCCCTCTTCCCTCTTCCTCCTCCTACCTCCTCCCTCCTCCTCCCTCTACCTCCTCCTCCCTCCACCCTCCTCCTCCCTTCTCCTCCTCTTCCTCCTCCCTTTCCTTCCTCCTCCTCCTCCCTCTACCTCCTCCTCCCCCTACCTCTTTCCTCCTCCCTCCTCCTCCTCTTCCACCTCCCTTTCCTTCCTCCCCTCCTCATTCTCCCTCCTTCTCTCCCTCCTTCCTCCTCCTCCTTCCTTCTTCTCCCTCTGCCTCCTCCCTCCTCCTCTCCCCTCCTCCTCCCTCCTCCTCCTTCTCCCTCCTTCTCCCTTCTTCTCCTCCTCTCCCCTCCTCCTCCTACCCTCTTCCTCTTCCCCTCCTCCCTCTCCCTCCTCCATCCTCCTCCTCCCTCTTCCTCCTCCTCCCTCTTCCTTCTCCTTCCTCTTCCTCCTCCTTCTTCCTCCTCCCTCTTCCTCCCTCTCCCTCCTCCATCCTCCTCCCTCTTCCTCCTCCTTCTTCCTCCTCCTTCTTCCTCCTCCTTCCTTCTCCTCCCTCCTCCTCCCTCTTCCTCCTCCTCCTACCTCCTCCCTCCTCCTCCTCTCTCCTCCTCCCTTTTCTTCCCTCCTCCTCCTCCCTCTACCTCCTCCCTCCTCCTCTCCACTCTTCCTCCTACCCTCTTCCTCTTCCCCTCCCCCTCCTCCCTATCCCTCCTCCTTCTTTCACATTCCTCCTCCTCCCTCTTCCTCCTCCTCCCTCCTCCTCCTCATCCCTCCTTTTCCCTCCTCCTCCTTCTTCCTCCCTCATCCTCCTCCTCCCTCCTCCCCCTCCTCCTTCCTCCTCCTCCCTCTCCTCCTCCTCCTCCCTCCTCCTCCTTCCTCTACCTCCTCCCTCCTCCTCCCTTCACATTCCTCCTCCTCCCTCTCCTCCTCCCTTCTCCTCCTCCCTCCTCCTCCCTCTACCTCCTCCTCCCTTCACATTCCTCCTCCTCCCTCTTCCTCCTCTTCCCTCCTCCTCCTCATCCCTCCTTCTCCCTCCTCCTCCTTCTTCCTCCCTCCTCTTCCTCCCTCCTCCCCCTCCTCCTTCCTCCTCCTCCCTCTCCTCCTCCTCACTCCTCCTCCTCCCTCTACCTCCTCCCTCCTCCTCCCTTCACATTCCTCCTCCTCCTCCCTCCTCCTCACCACTCCTCCTCCCTCCTCCTCCTTCTTCCTCCCTCCTCCTCACCCTCCTCCTTCCTCCTCCTCCCTCTCCGCCTCCCCCTCCTCCTCCTCCCTCCTCCTCCCTCTACCTCCTCCTCCTCCCTCCTCCTCCCTCTACCTCCTCCCCCCTCCTCCCTTCACATTCCTCCTCCTTCCTCTTCCTCCTCCTCCCTCCTCCTCCTCTCTCCGCCTCCCTCCTCCTCCTCCTCCCTCTACCTCCTCCCTCCTTCCTCCCTTCACATTCCTCCTCCCTCCTCCTCCTCCCCTCCTCCTCTTCCCTCCTCCTCCTCCCCCTCCTTCTCCTCCTTCTCCCTCCTCCTTCTCCCTCTTCCTCCTCCCTCTTCCTTCTCCCTCCGCCTCCTCCCTCCTCCTACTCTCTCCTCCTCCTCCCTCCTCCTCCCTCTCCCTCCTCCTCCCTCTCCTCCTCCTGCTCCCTTCTCCTCCTGCGTTCTCCTCCTCCCTCCTTCTCCCTCCTCCTCCCTCTTCCTCCTCCCTCCTCCTCGCCTCCTCCTCCACCCTACTCCTCCCTCCTCCTCCTAATCCCTCCTCCTCCCTCCTATTCCTCCCTACTCCTCCTGTCTCCTCCCTCCTCCTCCCTCCTCTTCCCTCCTCCACCTCCCTCTTCCTCCTCCCTCCTACATTTACCCAAGACAGACAGACAGTCAGACAGATAGTTGGGAACGGGATCTTATATGACTACTTATATAATTTAAATGAGATGCTCTCCACCATGGGCTGGGCCGGGTCAGACAGACAGACAGACAGATAGATAGATAGATAGATAGATAGACAGAAAGACAGACAGACAGACAGACAGACAGACAGACAGACAGACAGACAGACAGTCGGGAACGGGAACTTATATGACTACTTATATGAATTAAATGAGATGCTCCCCATCAGAGTTGGCGAAGAATCTAACTCACGTGATATAGTTCTTCATCGCAGAAATGGTGATGTTCAGCGAGTCTCAGAAACTCATCGTTCATACGACGCATTGCAATATCCGATTATATTTTGGCAAGGAGAAGTTGGGCGATGCCGGGCCGGGTCAGACAGATGGACAGATAGATAGTCGGAACGGGAACTTATATGACTACTTATATGAATTAAATGAGATGCTCCCCATCAGAGTCTGGGCGAAGACGGGCCGGGTCAGACAGACAGACAGACAGACAGACAGACAGACAGACAGACAGACAGACAGACAGATAGTCGGTAACGGGAACGAGAACTTATATAACTACTTATATGAATTAAATGAGATGCTCCCCACCAGAGTCTGGGCGAAGCCGGGCCGGGTCAGCTAGTTTCCTTATATAGCGTAACAATATCCTATATATCCTTACATGTGGTAACAGTATCACATATATCCTTAGATATGGTAACAGAATCACACATATCCTTACATATGGTAACAGTATAGCATGTATCATTATATAGGGTAAAAGTATCACATATTTCCTTACATAAGTTAACAGTACCATATATATCCTTACATTGGGTAACAGTATCACATATATCCTTACATGAACCAAGTAGCAGCAAGTTGTCTGTAATGTCCATTGTTCATCTTAGTGCTGGTTGACTATTTCTGTCTTCTCCCAGGAACCATCCCACCCATCACTGTTCTTTGTAGGCCACTGTGTCGTTAATCATCATCATGTGCCATTTCCATAAGCGTGGGCAGTCATGTTTCGTCATCTCACACGATCACCAGAGTCGTGAATCTGTTCCGTTCTATACCCCTCAATCTTGCCAGTTATCAACCAGTTCTCTATTTATTTTCATTTATTTTATTTCATTTATTTTTATTTCATTTCTTTATTTATTCTCATAACGTGCCCAAAAAATTGTGACTGTCTACGTCTAATTTTACATCTGCCACTATGGACGGCAAAATGCGTGCCAGTGTTGTCCCATCGATGAGAGAAAACTTTAGCCCCACACCGTCATACTTTCATTCACTGTCCCTTGAAAGAAGCCTGTTGAACGGACAAGCCGTCTCGCTCTACTATATATAGATGAGAGTGACTCATCCAACATGCCAGGAAGAATTTCCGATTATTGATCAAGTGAAATACTCTCAGAGTGGATGGATTAAAACGAAGTGTCATTCAACCGGTGATGTTGCCGTGTTTTTGATCCACGTCGAAGGTGGGCGCACTACAATTATTTATTTTTCTGTCCTCCTTCTCTGTCCCTGTGTCCTTTTTTCCAGGACAGTAGTTTTTCCTCGTTCCATTTCCTGTTAAATTCATCACGTGTCCACAAGTGCTGTCTGCGCATGTCACGATGGAAAACGTTATGTTTAGGGGCATTGCACCAGATAAATGGATCATTAGTCTCTTTACATTCTCAAGTTCATCTTAACTGAACCCTCCCAGCAGAACACGGGGTAGCTTTTTACGAATGTATATTCTGGGTTGCAGTAACGGTGTCCATATCATTACACACTCTTTGATTTACTGTATATTTTTTGTCTTCGAGGTTGTTGTTTTTTTGTTACTTTTCAAACTTGTTTACTTTGTGATCTCATCAAGATAGTGTGTCGTCGTGTCTTCTCCTGCTTTTTTACTTTATGATATCTCCGTAGAGTTTGCAGTATCCGCTTATCTCAGCACAGGTGCACAAATTCTACCAACTGTGTATTTGAAACATTGTTGCGTCTATGGGCTCCACTGTGGAGCTAGCAAAACAGGGCGGTTTCTAATTGTTCTGTGGATAGGCTTTCAATTTGAAATTTCCCGTAAGCAGCCACCTATTCATCTTTTTCCTTCGATTCCCTATAGCCCCGGCATTGTTAATGTTCGTAGGATGTAAGCGGGTTCTTTTTGTTTTTCACCTTTATCAGAGAAGGTTGAACGCACTATTAAATACCCGAGGATCAGAGGAGTGTATACTATACTTTTCTTATTTTGTAAAAAGTCCTTCCACTGCGCCACTTCTCCTACATGTTTTCATGTATGTGTCTGATTTTGATTGTTCATTTCCAAGTGTTTTCCCATCTTTTCTCTGATTAGCTGGTTGGTCGGTTGGTTGGTTGGTTGGTTGGTTGGTTTGCTGGTTGTTTTTTTTTTTTTTTTTGCTTTGTTGGTTGCATGGTTGGCTGATTGGTTGCTTCCTTGGTTGATTCGAAAGTTAGTTCGTTGCTAGTTTTCTGGGTTGACAGGCTTGTTGGTTGGTTTGTTGATTGGGTGTAGGTTGGTTGATTGAGTGGATGGATGGATGGGTAGCTGTATGGATGAATAGATGGATGGATGGATGGATGGATGGGTGGATGGATGGATGGATGGATGGGTAGCTGTATGGATGAATAGATGGATGGATGGATGGATGGATGGGTAGTTGTATGGATGAATAGATGGATGGATGGATGGATGGGTAGCTGTATGGATGAATAGATGGGTGGATGGATGTGTGGGTGGATGGATGGGTGGGTGGATGGATGGATGGATGGATGGATGGATGGACGGATGGGTGGATGGATGGATGGATGGTTGGTTGGGTGACTGACTGGCTGTTTAAATTGTTTGTTCCTGTGTTTGATGACTGGTTAATTGTTTCGTTGGTTAGTTGGTTGGCTAGCTGATTCCTTGTCTGGATTGCTGATTATTGGTTGGATGCGAGACTGGTTGTATGGCTTGAAGGGTGGCTAGTTGGTTTGCTGCACAGTAAGTTGACTGACTGGCTGGCTGGCTTGTTAGTTGTTTGGTTGACTGGCTGGCGGGCTGGCTGGCTTATTAGTTGTTTGGTTGACTGGCTGGCTGGCTGGTTGGCTGGCTGGCTTGTTAGTTGTTTGGTTGATTGGCTGGCGGGCTGGCTGGCTTGTTAGTTGTTTGGTTGACTGGCTGGCTGGCTGGCTGGCTTGTTAGTTGTTTTGTTGGCTGGTTGGCTGGCTGGCTGGCTTGTTAGTAGTTTGGTTGACTGGCTGGCTGGCTGGCTGGCTTGTTAGTTGTTTGGTTGACTGGCTGGCTGGCTGGCTGGCTGGCTTGTTAGTTGTTTGGTTGACTGGCTGGCTGGCTGGCTTGTTAGTTGTTTGGTTGACTGGCTGGCTGGCTGGCTGGCTTATTAGTTGTTTGGTTGACTGGCTGGCTGGCTGGCTGGCTTGTTAGTTGTTTGGTTGACTGGCTGGCGGGCTGGCTGGCTTGTTAGTTGTTTGGTTGACTGGCTGGCTGGCTGGCTGGCTTGTTAGTTGTTTTGTTGGCTGGTTGGCTGGCTGGCTGGCTTGTTAGTAGTTTGGTTGACTGGCTGGCTGGCTGGCTGGCTTGTTAGTTGTTTGGTTGACTGGCTGGCTGGCTGGCTGGCTGGCTTGTTAGTTGTTTGGTTGACTGGCTGGCTGGCTGGCTTGTTAGTTGTTTGGTTGACTGGCTGGCTGGCTGGCTGGCTTGTTAGTTGTTTGGTTGACTGGCTGGCTGGCTGGCTGGCTTGTTAGTTGCTTGGTTGACTGGCTGGCTGGCTTGTTAGTTGTTTGGTTGACTGGCTGGCTGGCTGGCTTGTTAGTTGTTTGGTTAACTGGCTGGCTGGCTGGCTGGCTGGCTTGTTAGTTGTTTGGTTGGCTGGCAGGCTGGCTGGCTGGCTGGCTGGCTGGCTTGTTAGTTGTTTGGTTGGCTGGCAGGCTGGCTGGCTTGTTAGTTGTTTGGTTGACTGGCTGGCTGGCTGGCTGGCTGCTGGCTGACTGGCTGGCTTGTTAGTTGTTTGGTTGGCTGGCTCGCTGGCTGACTTGTTAGTTGTTTGGTTGACTGGCTGGCTGGCTGGCTGGCTTGTTAGTTGTTTGGTTGACTGGCTGGCTGGCTGGCTTGTTAGTTGTTTGGTTGACTGGCTGGCTGGCTGGCTTGTTAGTTGTTTGGTTGACTGGCTGGCTGGCTGGCTGGCTGGCTTGTTAGTTGTTTGGTTGACTGGCTGGCTGGCTGGCTTGTTAGTGTTTTGGTTGACTGGCTGGCTGGCTTGTTAGTTGTTTGGTTGGCTGGCTGGCTGGCTGGCTGGCTGGCTTGTTAGTTGTTTGGTTGACTGGCTGGCTGGCTGGCTTGTTAGTTGTTTGGTTGACTGGCTGGCTGGCTGGCTGGCTGCCTTGTTAGTTGTTTGGTTGAATGGCTGGCTGGCTGGCTGGCTTGTTAGTTGTTTGGTTGGCTGGCTGGCTGGCTTGTTAGTTGTTTGGTTGACTGGCTGGCTGGTTGACTGGCTGGCTGACTGGCTGGCTTGTTAGTTGTTTGGTTGACTGGCTGGCTGGCTGGGTGGCTGGCTGGCTTGTTAGTTGTTTGGTTGGCTGGCTGGCTGGCTTGTTAGTTGTTTGGTTGACTAGCTGGCTGGCTGGCTTGTTAGTTGTTTGGCTGGCTGGCTGGCTGGCTTGTTAGTTGTTTGGTTGACTGGCTGGCTGGCTGGCTTGTTAGTTGTTTGGTTGACTAGCTGGCTGGCTGGCTTGTTAGTTGTTTGGCTGGCTGGCTGGCTGGCTTGTTAGTTGTTTGGTTGACTGGCTGGCTGGCTGGCTTGTTAGTTGTTTGGTTGACTGGCTGGCTGGCTGGCTTGTTAGTTGTTTGGTTGACTGGCTGGCTGGCTGGCTGGCTGGCTTGTTAGTTGTTTGGTTGACTGGCTGGCTGGCTGGCTTGTTAGTGTTTTGGTTGACTGGCTGGCTGGCTTGTTAGTTGTTTGGTTGGCTGGCTGGCTGGCTGGCTGGCTTGTTAGTTGTTTGGTTGACTGGCTGGCTGGCTGGCTTGTTAGTTGTTTGGTTGACTGGCTGGCTGGCTGGCCGGCTGCCTTGTTAGTTGTTTGGTTGAATGGCTGGCTGGCTGGCTGGCTTGTTAGTTGTTTGGTTGGCTGGCTGGCTGGCTTGTTAGTTGTTTGGTTGACTGGCTGGCTGGTTGACTGGCTGGCTGACTGGCTGGCTTGTTAGTTGTTTGGTTGACTGGCTGGCTGGCTGGGTGGCTGGCTGGCTTGTTAGTTGTTTGGTTGGCTGGCTGGCTGGCTGGCTTGTTAGTTGTTTGGTTGGCTGGCTGGCTGGCTGGCTTGTTAGTTGTTTGGTTGACTGGCTGGCTGGCTGGCTTGTTAGTTGTTTGGTTGACTGGCTGGCTGGCTGGCTGGCTGGCTGGCTTGTTAGTTGTTTGGTTGACTGGCTGGCTGGCTGGCTGGCTTGTTAGTTGTTTGGTTGACTGGCTGGCTGGCTGGCTTGTTAGTTGTTTGGCTGGCTGGCTGGCTGGCTGGCTGGCTTGTTAGTTGTTTGGTTGACTGGCTGGCTGGCTGGCTTGTTAGTTGTTTGGTTGACTGGCTGGCTGGCTTGTTAGTTGTTTGGTTGGCTGGCTGGCTGGCTGGCTTGTTAGTTGTTTGGTTAACTGGCTGGCTGGCTGGCTTGTTAGTTGTTTGGTTCACTGACTTGCTGGCTGGCTGGCTTGTTAGTTGTTTGGTTGACTGGCTGGCTGGCTGGCTGGCTGGCTTGTTAGTTGTTTGGTTGACTGGCTGGCTGGCTGGCTTGTTAGTTGTTTGGTTGACTGGCTGGCTGGCTGGCTGGCTGGCTGGCTGGCTTGTTAGTTGTTTGGTTGACTGGCTGGCTGGCTGGCTTATTAGTTGTTTGGTTGACTGGCTGGCTGGCGGGCTGGCTGGCTTGTTAGTTGTTTGGTTGACTGGCTGGCTGGCTGGCTGGCTTGTTAGTTGTTTGGTTGACTGGCTGGCTGGCTGGCTGGCTTGTTAGTTGTTTGGTTGACTGGCTGGCTGGCTGGCTGGCTTGTTAGTTGTTTGGTTGACTGGCTGGCTGGCTGGCTGGCTGTTAGTTGTTTGGTTGACTGGCTGGCTGGCTGGCTGGCTGGCTTGTTAGTTGTTTGGTTGACTGGCTGGCTGGCTGGCTGGCTTGTTAGTTGTTTGGGTTACTGGCTGGCTGGCTGGCTGGCTGGCTTTTTAGTTGTTTGGTTGACTGGCTGGCAGGCTGGCTGGCTGGCTTGTTACTTGTTTGGTTGACTGGCTGGTCAAGTGGTTGGCTGCTTTGTTTTTTTTTATTTTAAACGCTCGCTCGCTTTGAACTCTAGCGTAGTCTTATCCACGCTATATCTAGTAGCACTGGACTGAATTTTTCGTGTGGGTTAGCTTTCCCTTTTACCCGTGTCTCTCATCATTAGGCGAACCCACTCCGACTTCAGAGGTACTTGTAATTTACGTCCGCAAGTCAACCACGAGAAGCCAACATTTTAGTCCAACTGATCGGTGTAGGAGTTTAATCCGCTACATCAGTATCAACACATCGGATGTTTAAGAGTGAGCACTCTTATCCATTCTGCCATGCTGGCCTCCGCTCTGTGATTTGATTGGTTAGCTGGGTCGGTAAGTTGTTGGTTGGCTGGTTGCTTGGCTGGTTAGTTATTTGATTGATTGGTTAGTTGGATAGCTGTTTGGGTAATTTATTGGTTGGTTGGCTGGAAGGTTGGTTGGCTGGGTGTCGATTGCCTGACTGGATGGTTGGCTGTCTGATTGGTTGTTTGGGTGGCTGGCTGACTTGTTCCTTGGTTGGATTTTCAGATGTTTGATTGGTTAATTGTTTGGCTGGTTAGTTGTTTAGTTTATTAGTTGATTGGTTGGTTGACTAGTTGATTAGTTGGGTGGTAGGTTGGTTAGTTGGTTGATTGGGTGTTTGGTTGATTAGTGGGTTTGTTATGTGGTTGGTTGGTTGGTTGGTTGGCTGGAAGGTTGGTTGGCTGGGTGTGGATTGCCTGACTGGTTGGTTGGCTGCCTGATTGGTTGTTTGGGTGGCTGTCTGACTTGTTCCTTGGTTGGATTTTCAGATGTTTGATTGGTTAATTGTTTGGCTGGTTAGTTGTTTGGTTGATTAGTTGGTTGGTTGGGTGGTTGGCTAGTTGATTAGTTGGGTGGTAGGTTGGTTACTTGGTTGGTTGGGTTGTGGGTTGGTTAGTTAGTTGGTTGGTTGGGTGTTTGGTTGATTAGTTGGTTTGTTGGGTGGTTGGTTGATTGGTTGGATGGTTAGTTGGTTGGTTGGGTGGTTGGTTGGATGGTCAGTTGTTTTATTGGTTAATTGTTTTGCTGGTTAGTTGCTTGGTTGTTAGTTGTTTGGTTGGGTGATTTGTTGGTTGGCTATTTGGTTGGTTGGGTGGTAGGTTGGTCAGTTTGTTGGTTGAGTGGTTTATTGTTTGGCTAATTGGTTAGTTGGGTGGTTGGTTGGTTAGTTGGTTGGTTGGGTAGTAGGTTGGTTAGTTGGTTGGTCGGTGGTAGGTTGGTTAGTTGGTTGATTGGTTGGGTGGTAGGTTGGTTAGTTGGTTGGTTGTGTGGTTGGTTGGTTATTTGGTTAGTTGTTTAGTTGGGTGGCTGTTTGGTCGGTTAGTTGGTTGGTTGGATGGTTAGTTGGTTGGTTGTGTGATAAGTTGGATGGTCAGTTAATTATTTGGCTGGTTAGTTGTTTCGTTGGTTTGTTGGTTGTTGGGTGGTTGGTTGGCTAATTGGTTAGTTGGTTGGTAATTTGGTTGTTTGCCTGCTTGGTGACCCATCTGGAAGAGGAATTTTAACTGTCAAAACTGATGTATTGTCGTCAGGTCGTCTGAGCTTTATATGGGGGATGCATCTACTTGAGCGGGGTTGGTGTGGAGATATTCTTCCGATCCGTTTGAAGGGGCTGAGTAGTTTCGAGGTATGGTGTCGGCCTAAAGTGCTGAAGGTCCCGGGTTCAAACCCCGGTGAGGGCCTGGATTTTTTCACGTGGACTTCTGATAACAAAATTTCTCCTGGTCTCTGGGTAGTGAGATCGGACGCCCGTGTGTATTGTTGCTCACGTAAAAACCCCTCGGCAGTTGAAATTCGAAAAAGAGCAGCCTAACGGCGCTGCCCGGGCAAAATTTCGAGTTAAAAATCTACCCAAAGTATTTCAGGATCCTCGTCGGTGCTACAGAGTTCGTGCACTGAACTGAGATTCTCCGGACTCAGGCTTGAGTTAGTATTAGAACGGAGCACTTATGGGTTACACCCGTGTGCCGTGATGTTGATCCGTCGACTTATGGGTTACACCCGTGTGCCGTGATGTTGATCCGTCGACTAAAGTAAAATACCTCCACGAGAACTGTATTGAAGATCTCGCTTCCCCTCACCAAGCTCAGAAACCAGCGGGGTGTGCCAAACTGGTACTGAAACTTGACATTTGCTGAGACATATTAGGATTACACAGGTCATGATTGATCACAGCTGAGACATATTAGTATTACACAGTTCATGATTGATCACAGCTGAGGCATATTAGGATTACACAGTTCATGATTGATCACAGCTGAGGCATATTAGGATTACACAGTTCATGATTGATCACAGCTGAGACATATTAGGATTACACAGTTCATGATTGATCACAGCTGAGGCATATTAGGATTACACAGGTCATAATTGATCACAGCTGAGGCATATTAGGATTACACAGTTCATGATTGATTCACAGCTGAGACATATTAGGATTACACAGTTCATGATTGATTCACAGCTGAGACATATTAGGATTACACAGTTCATGATTGATTCACAGCTGAGACATATTAGGATTACACAGTTCATGATTGATTCACAGCTGAGACATATTAGTATTACACAGTTCATGATTGATCACAGCTGAGACATATTAGTATTACACAGTTCATGATTGATTCACAGCTGAGACATATTAGTATTACACAGTTCATGATTGATTCACAGCTGAGACATATTAGTATTACACAGTTCATGATTGATTCACAGCTGAGACATATTAGTATTACACAGTTCATGATCGATTCACAGCTGAGACATATTAGTATTACACAGTTCATGATTGATCACAGCTGAGACATATTAGTATTACACAGTTCATGATTGATTCACAGCTGAGACATATTAGTATTACACAGGTCATGATTGATCACAGCTGAGACATATTAGGATTACACAGGTCATGATTGATCACAGCTGATGCATATTAGGATTACACGGGTCATGATTGATCACAGCTGAGACATATTAGGATTACACAGGTCATGATTGATCACAGCTGAGACATATTAGGATTACACAGGTCATGATTGATTCACAGCTGAGACATATTAGGATTACACGGGTCATGATTGATCACAGCTGAGACATATTAGGATTACACAGGTCATGATTGATCACAGCTGAGACATATTAGGATTACACAGTTCATGATTGATCACAGCTGAGACATATTAGGATTACACAGTTCATGATTGATCACAGCTGAGGCATATTATGATTACACAGTTCATGATTGATCACAGCTGAGAAATGGTAGGATTACACAGTTCATGATTGATCACAGCTGAGGCATATTAGGATTACACAGGTCATGGTTGATCACAGCTGAGACATATTAGAATTACACAGGTCATGATTGATCACAGCTGAGACATATTAGGAATACACAGTTCATGATTGATCACAGCTGAGACATATTAGGATTACACAGTTCATGATTGATCACAGCTGAGACATATTAGGATTACACAGGTCATGATTGATCACAGCTGAGACATATTAGGATTACACAGTTCATGATTGATCACAGCTGAGACATATTAGAATTACACAGTTCATGATTGATCACAGCTGAGACATATTAGGATTACACAGTTCATGATTGATCAAAGCTGAGACACATTAGAATTACACAGGTCATGATTGATCACAGCTGAGACATATTAGGATTACACAGGTCATGATTGATCACAGCTGAGACATATTAGGATTACACAGTTCATGATTGATCACAGCTGAGACATATTAGAATTACACAGGTCATGATTGATCACAGCTGAGACATATTAGAATTACACAGGTCATGATTGATCACAGCTGAGACATATTAGAATTACACAGTTCATGATTGATCACAGCTGAGACATATTAGGATTACACGGGTCATGATTGATCACAGCTGAGACATATTAGGATTACACGGGTCATGATTGATCACAGCTGAGACATATTAGGATTACACGGGTCATGATTGATCACAGCTGAGACATATTAGGATTACACGGGTCATGATTGATCACAGCTGAGACATATTAGGATTACACGGGTCATGATTGATCACAGCTGAGACATATTAGGATTACACAGGTCATGATTGATCACAGCTGAGACATATTAGGATTACACGGGTCATGATTGATCACAGCTGAGACATATTAGGATTACACGGGTCATGATTGATCACAGCTGAGACATATTAGTATTACACAGTTCATGATTGATCACAGCTGAGACATATTAGGATTACACGGGTCATGATTGATCACAGCTGAGACATATTAGAATTACACAGGTCATGATTGATCACAGCTGAGACATATTAGGATTACACGGGTCATGATTGATCACAGCTGAGACATATTAGGATTACACGGGTCATGATTGATCACAGCTGAGACATATTAGGATTTCACGGGTCATGATTGATCACAGCTGAGACATATTAGGATTACACAGGTCATGATTGATCACAGCTGAGACATATTAGGATTACACGGGTCATGATTGATCACAGCTGAGACATATTATGATTACACGGGTCATGATTGATCACAGCTGAGACATATTAGGATTACACGGGTCATGATTGATCACAGCTGAGACATATTAGGATTACACAGGTCATGGTTGATCACAGCTGAGACATATTAGGATTACACGGGTCATGATTGATCACAGCTGAGACATATTAGGATTACACGGGTCATGATTGATCACAGCTGAGACATATTAGGATTACACGGGTCATGATTGATCACAGCTGAGACATATTAGGATTACACAGGTGTCCTGTTAAATTCCCGAGAGAAGACTGGACTCAACAAGCACATCTTTAAACTTATTATCTGTTGGGATTATTGACTGACTTTGGTCTACACTCCTCTCTTCTGTCTTCCCTTCCATATATCTATTTCTTTCTCTCTCTCTATTATTCCCTCAACACATACTCCGACAACAGTTCCTTTCAACGATAAGATAAAAGATTTATTAATAAAACTATGTCTGGTGTATGTATGGATATTGTCTATGTAGTTGGTATGTTCTTCTAGTGTGGTTGCCAGTTATGAACTCTGAATGTCTATCAGCGTGGTTGCTTCTCGCCCTTTCATTCTTCAAGATCACAGGACAGCACATCAAACAGGACAGAGCTCACCCGGAGGATCTGTATGCTTGCATCTAATGGTAAATCCGTGATTGTTTGAAACAAAAACTGTTCACCACAGAGTCAAGGTACCGTAATAAAAGTCCCGTAAGTTTATGAATGCTCCTGAATCTGTTTCATGACGGTAAGTATCCAACATCGAAAAACCACCACATCGCCACAGTTCTTCCTATAGTCTTTGATTACTATTACTGTTTGGCTTGTCTCTTATTTATTCTTTATTCTTACAATACGTATGTAGTTGTAAGTATCCCTGCTTGCCACAGTTTAACATCCTTTCCTTTTAAGGGTTTTGTGGTATATTCGTTTGAGCATACAGTGTTCTGTATTTTATTTAACTTATTTCTTTCTTCATCGTAAATATGTTCATATTCTGTTTGGTTCCATGTAAGTACTTTATTTGTTCAAGGGTATTCCTCTTCATCTCTTCTCTGCTTTCACTAGGAGAGTGGAACCTGGAAAAGTATAACAAATCCAGTGATAAGCGTCCGCCCCTTACTACTACTTATGCAAGTGTCCTTCTCCAGCCATAATGACAAGGCTTCCGAAGTGAACACCCGCATAAGACATATGAATTCACCAAAGTCTAAACTATCTACTAATAGAAAGCAATGGTAAAGGCTATTCATTCACATCTATATTCCTATGCTAAACTATATCTAATATCTTTATACCTTATTTAGGCATCTATGTTCCTGGAATCGAAAAAACACTTAGCGAATAACACACTATTATCCCCTCTTTCCATCATTAGGGACGTGTATTTCTATTCCCACTCAAGAACATATCTCCTTCAGGTCAGTTTGGAACACACACTAAACTTACACAAAGAATTGACCCTCTTTATATCGGTCATTTTTGCCGCATAGTCCTTGACATTGCTGGACACCTCACATCCAGACTGCATTATCATTGTTAGTGGAAAATTACAGATCTGAAACTTCTCCATTATTCATACATTCAGACCGCAATATGCTATCCAATAATGCTGTCTGCCTTTGTCGCAAACCAATTTTTCCACGCGACAGGTTACCTGTACTGTTGGCCTCCTTCTGGGTCTTGACCTAGAAACACATGCGCCTGGTCACTCCTTTGTTGGTTAACCCTTCTCCTACCTGGTTAGTCGGTGTATACAGTCGTCCATCTGGGAATCGTTAACTCTTCAGTATTTCACGACATAGGCCCCCTCTTAAGAGATTAGACCGCGTCGAATCTTTCTCACTGTAGGTTTGATTCCCATGATCCACAATCCTAGTCTTCTTCCTCCGGAGCTGGATGTCTGGATATCAAATCCTGCTCCTACATTCTCCTTACCAAGGATGTATTCCATTGTGAAGTCCAGTTGCAGCAACAACGTCCATCACATCCACCGTGCGTTGAGCTTCTGCGAAGTAGCTATTAACATCACGTGTTGATGATATGATTGGATCCTCACATGGCTCATCTCATTATCCAGTAGGCGCTCTAATTGACACATTACTATACTACTCACGACTGAAACTAGTGTTGGCTCCTCGCTCCTGTACGTCTGGTCGACCTACTTTCGACTTGCGTCAGCGACGGCTCACAATACAAACGGATTGTCCCATCCTGATTGTAACACTGCTTCCATGTCCTCTTGGTTTCCCCCGGCTTTTCCTCTGGGGATGTTCCGCCTCGTCCTCGATCGGACCGAGTCGTCTTTCCCAAATCCTCCTGGACTTTTGCTTCCAGGACCATCTTGGGCGAGGTTGTATCTGGTCAGCCAATCTTTGGTTGGAGTCCTGGGTAATTCTCGCTTTTCCCGACGTTACCCACCCCTTCTGAACTTGGTTACCGGTGAAACTTTCACTCTTGTCCTTTCCCTGACTTGTGATTTCCCTCCTCCTGTCGTTGGGTAAATCTGACCTATCACGTACTGTCCCATAGGCCCTCCTATGTTGTACTGGCGATCTCTGGTCTTCGTCTGGACTGGTAACCTTTGTCCCAATGGCTGCCATCACCATAAAGTGCGAAGCTTTGCTCCCGGATCTCTCTCATATTTCCTAATGAGATGTCTAGGGAGATTTTTCTTCTCTTCCCCGATCCGTATTTTGTAGATGTTCTTGGACACCACCTTTTCCACAGGATAAGGTCCTTTCCATCCTACTTGGAGTATATTGGTCTCTGCTGGACTCCACACTTCCACTTTGTCTTCCACTTTAAGAGCTAGTTTCCTCTTAATTCGCTTGTTGGGTGGTGCTTTCTGGCACTCCGAACAAGACTTCACCCACCGGCGTACATCTCCGGTCATTCCTGGCCAGCAATAATGGCCGGATATTTGCTGCAAGGTCTCTCTGACACCCATATGTCGATTCTCGCCTATGATGTGTCCACTCTGAAGAATGTGAGGACGGTGGGTCTCTGGAACCACCCACTGCTCAGTGCAGGTTATCTCCCCTCCCAGCTCTCCGATAGAGTAGTTGATTCTTCAGAAAGTACTGTCCCCGTTCTGGTGGCTCAGCACTTCTTTGCAGCTTCCTGTAGCAAGGATGCAACGTAGTATCCTTCCTCTGGGCAGTATGCAATTCTCCTATCCCTGAGTTGTCGCATAGTGTCTCTGCCTCTTTTTCCTTCCCTTGAGATCCACTGACTACTGTTCCCTTTTGGGCTGGCTGTTTGGGCATCCCCAAAAAGACATATTTCGTGCCAATGATCATTGGAAATAAGGAGTCAGATAATACAGCAGCTGGAATAATGCCCGTGACGTACCTGGATTTAATCTCCACCTTGGCGATTGGCAGCGTCATGGTAACAGCACTCCTCATTGCCGGCTGTATTTCTATGGTCTCCCCTGTAAGTTGGTCTGGGCTTACCAAGCTGGCGTCCACCACCGCTTCCCCATCCAAACCGGTATCGTAGAGACAAGCAACCTGTTGGCCATTGACTTCAATAAGTTCAACCACAGGTGGTCTCTCTTGGTCCTGAGTGTCTTTCATCTCCTTGACCGTTTCCTTGCCTTCCTCTTTTGATTCCTCGAGGTTGGTTATGCAATTGGCGTGTTTGGCCTTGCATCTGCAGTCCACAGTATTATGTGTTATCGACTGGCAGTGAGTGCACCCTGTTCCCTTCCTAGGTTTCCGTGTGTCCTTTTTGTTCCTTTCTCCTTCGCCGACCTCAGCCTTGTCTGTGATCACCGATGTAGGAATCACTTTGCATGCTGCGAAGTAAGAACTTTTAGGTTTCGATCTGCAGTCTTTGGTGTTGTGGGAGGCCGCCTTGCAAAACGAACACCACTTTTCAGACCACTGTCGTTTCGCTTGAGAATTCGAGGTGCTCTGGTTTCCTACCTTCACCTTCTCTGAACTCTCCTCTGTGTGCTTTATATAAGGTTCCCCTTTTTCTCCTTCCCAGTTTTTAGGTTTCTTTTTCTCTGGTTTCTCCTGACCTTTGGTTTGTGTACTTAGTTCCTCAGTTTCACCATGTACTTCCACGAATCGTTCCGCCAGCTTATTCACAACATCAATCCGTTCCGCCCCTTGTTCTCCTAAGAAGGTTCTGAGAGGTTTCGACATTTGCTTTCGCATTTGGTCTACCACCATCATCTCTTCGAGACTCTCATAATCCCTCTTGAATTCTGCCAAGTCCATCCATTTCTGGAGATAGGATTTCAGCCTCAGACTGTAGGCGGCGAATAGTTCTCCCGGCTCTCGTCTAGACGATCTAAACTTCTTCCTATACGTTTGTGCGGTGATGTCAAAATGTTTCATCAAAGCGGCTTTTAATTCCTGGTAATTATTTTCCTGTCCTGGTGGTAAGCGTGTGTACACTTCAAATCCCGAACCGATTAATCCCTGGGATAGTTTAAGAGCCCATCTGCTCCGATCCAGCCCCATAGCGACTGACATTGCTTCGAAACGAGATGCGTACTGGTCAAAGCGTTCCTTAGACTGATCGTAGACAGCTAAGGGAAACTTCATGGCATGGTAACCATGTCCACTCATATGGGTTGCACCAGGTGAAGAAGAATTTCCTTCCACTCCATCTATTTCTCCCTTAGTTTGTGTCTTGAGCTCCAGTTCTCGCATGCGGTATTCATGTTCTCTGATCTTCGTGGCTTCTTCTGCTTCCAACTGGGCCTTACGCTCCTCCCTTTCTGCTTCCAACTGGGCCTTACGCTCCTCCCTTTCCGCTTGACGAAGTTCTCGCTCTCTTTCTTGTATGTAATCCGTTAGCTCGGAACCAGCTAAACCAATTGCCTCCCCGTTGGCCCTCAGTTCGGCTGTAGTTACTTTAGGAGTTGCCATAGTTACAGCAGATAAGTCAGCACGTTGAGTAAAGACACCTCAAGGCAGTAAAGAATACTCACTATAAACCGATAATCTACCTAGAACCTATATCATTTATCTATATCTATTAATTATTATAAATCTCCAACACCACACAGTACATCACAACCACTCTCTCATCCACAAGAGGAGATATAGGATAAAGACTTATGTAGACGTGTGACCGTGTGACTAGGTATGTAATGTGTCTTACCACCTATCCACATTCACTCTGTCTGGAACTTTCTCACTGCAAAGTCACCAGCATTAATGAAATGTTTCTACCATAAATGTAATGGCACCATATATCCAATGGACGTCCTTCCATTAAAAGTCATCAATATATACTTCTATTTATTCCAATCAGTATGTCCCAACATGTAGGTACTCCGCTATGCCTGTGCCAATATGCAAGTACCCCTTTATTCATATGCCATGTTATGCATTCAGGTCATATGGGTATAATGTATGTTACCCCGCTCGCTCCACCAATTATGTCCTGTTAAATTCCCGAGAGAAGACTGGACTCAACAAGCACATCTTTAAACTTATTATCTGTTGGGATTATTGACTGACTTTGGTCTACACTCCTCTCTTCTGTCTTCCCTTCCATATATCTATTTCTTTCTCTCTCTCTATTATTCCCTCAACACATACTCCGACAACAGTTCCTTTCAACGATAAGATAAAAGATTTATTAATAAAAACTATGTCTGGTGTATGTATGGATATTGTCTATGTAGTTGGTATGTTCTTCTAGTGTGGTTGCCAGTTATGAACTCTGAATGTCTATCAGCGTGGTTGCTTCTCGCCCTTTCATTCTTCAAGATCACAGGACAGCACATCAAACAGGACAGAGCTCACCCGGAGGATCCGTATGCTTGCATCTAATGGTAAATCCGTGATTGTTTGAAACAAAAACTGTTCACCACAGAGTCAAGGTACCGTAATAAAAGTCCCGTAAGTTTATGAATGCTCCTGAATCTGTTTCATGACGGTAAGTATCCAACATCGAAAAACCACCACATCGCCACAGTTCTTCCTATAGTCTTTGATTACTATTACTGTTTGGCTTGTCTCTTATTTATTCTTTATTCTTACAATACGTATGTAGTTGTAAGTATCCCTGCTTGCCACAGTTTAACATCCTTTCCTTTTAAGGGTTTTGTGGTATATTCGTTTGAGCATACAGTGTTCTGTATTTTATTTAACTTATTTCTTTCTTCATCGTAAATATGTTCATATTCTGTTTGGTTCCATGTAAGTACTTTATTTGTTCAAGGGTATTCCTCTTCATCTCTTCTCTGCTTTCACTAGGAGAGTGGAACCTGGAAAAGTATAACAAATCCAGTGATAAGCGTCCGCCCCTTACTACTACTTATGCAAGTGTCCTTCTCCAGCCATAATGACAAGGCTTCCGAAGTGAACACCCGCATAAGACATATGAATTCACCAAAGTCTAAACTATCTACTAATAGAAAGCAATGGTAAAGGCTATTCATTCACATCTATATTCCTATGCTAAACTATATCTAATATCTTTATACCTTATTTAGGCATCTATGTTCCTGGAATCGAAAAAACACTTAGCGAATAACACACTATTATCCCCTCTTTCCATCATTAGGGACGTGTATTTCTATTCCCACTCAAGAACATATCTCCTTCAGGTCAGTTTGGAACACACACTAAACTTACACAAAGAATTGACCCTCTTTATATCGGTCATTTTTGCCGCATAGTCCTTGACATTGCTGGACACCTCACATCCAGACTGCATTATCATTGTTAGTGGAAAATTACAGATCTGAAACTTCTCCATTATTCATACATTCAGACCGCAATATGCTATCCAATAATGCTGTCTGCCTTTGTCGCAAACCAATTTTTCCACGCGACAGGTTACCTGTACTGTTGGCCTCCTTCTGGGTCTTGACCTAGAAACACATGCGCATGGTCACTCCTTTGTTGGTTAACCCTTCTCCTACCTGGTTAGTCGGTGTATACAGTCGTCCATCTGGGAATCGTTAACTCTTCAGTATTTCACGACAACAGGTCATGATTGATCACAGCTGAGACATATTAGGATTACACGGGTCATGATGGATCACAGCTGAGACATATTAGGATTACACGGGTCATGATTGATCACAGCTGAGACATATTAGGATTACACGGGTCATGATTGATCACAGCACATGCAGACTTGTTGTGATTGGGTTTAGACCAGGGGTGGCCAACACGAGGCCCAGGCGTCATGTTGCGGCCCGCGGAGGGGAAGCGACGATCTGGTCGAAGCTGTAGCACGCTTCCTTGTTTACTATAATTAACACACACACAAATTAGGTGCATGGCCCGGCTGGAAATATTATTTCTGAAATTTGGCCCGCCTGCTAAAGAGGTTGGCCACCCCAGGTTTAGACTTTGGTTGGCAATGCTTTTCTAAAGGGCTTTTATGGGGTATTTTGTTGTCAACATACTCCAACATTTGTGATATACGGGACTAAATACCCAAAGTCAAAGTGCGTGGTGAATGAAACCAATCATAATTTCACCGTAAACATCATTAGCATCATTATTAAGTGCCCTGTTGCCTGGCGTGGGCGATCATGCTTCTACACATCTTGCGATCTCCATAGACATGTATCAGTTCGTGAGCTGACACCCTTCCGTGCCATTACACAAGACTCAAGAATCTTCTCTGGCTGTCTTTCTCCGCAGATCTTTCCAGTTGCCACAGTATGTTATAGTTTTTGTCTTTTCATTATGTGACCAAAGTATGATGATTCCTTCTTTCAAATTGTTGTAATAAGTTGGCTTTGTGTCTTAGCCTCCGTAAACAGCAGTTATAAATAAAGTAGGTTACACTGTTTAATCTGTCCTGAGGCCTGGTGCTTACTGTATCACCAAGCATTCCTCTTAGACCGTCCCATATGTCAGCAAGAGAATCGACATGCAATGAGTCTGTGCAGCCTTGCAATAGCTCACATATAGTCTCTTGTTCACGCAGTTATCACTAGACTCAATCAATGCGTACATAAATAATAAACGGATGACTCTGGCATGTATAGTTATCATTAATCTAATCTTCGTGTACCTCTATGGATTTATTGCCCTGGCCATACAGGTACCCGTGACAATAAAAGAGCTGATTGTTTGGCCTCCAAATCACCCATAGTGGGCGCTTTCCGTGCCAGTAACGGATCAATACTGAAGTCTATTCATAAGATGTTAGTGTGGGATCACAAAGCTATTAGCGAATTAACCCAGCACTGACTGACGAAAGTAGGAATCGAGTTTGGAACCGACGTTAAGTACAACAGACAGGAAGAGCTTGCACAACCAGGCAGCTGCCAACACAAATACAGTCTTTGCTTTCCTACATCGGTAGTGTAGTTGCTAGACGCTTGTCTATATCGATAGTGTAGTTGCTAGACGCTTTCCCTCACCGGTAGTGTAGTTGCTAGACATTTTAACACATCGGTAGTGTAGTTGCTAGACGCTTTCCCACATCGGTAGTGTAGTTGCTAGACGCTTTAACACATTGGTAGTGTAGTTGCTAGACGCTTGCCTATATCGATAGTGTAGTTGCTAGACGCTTTCCCTCACCGGTAGTGTAGTTGCTAGACATTTTAACACATCGGTAGTGTAGTTGCTAGACGCTTTCCCACATCGGTAGTGTAGTTGCTAGACGCTTTAACACATTGGTAGTGTAGTTGCTAGACGCTTTTCCTCACCGGTAGTGTAGTTGCTAGACACTTTAACACATCGGTAGTGTAGTTGCTAGGCGCTTTAACACATCGGTGGTGAAGTTGCTAGACGCTTTCCTACACCGGTAGCGTAGTTGCTAGACGCTTTCCTACACCGGTAGTGTAGTTGCTAGACGCTTTCCTACACCGGTAGTGTAGTTGCTAGACACTATAACACATCGGTAGTGTAGTTGCTAGGCACTTTAACACATCGGTGGTAAAGTTGCTAGACGCTTTCCTACACCGGTAGCGTAGTTGCTAGACGCTTTCCTACACCGGTAGTGTAGTTGCTAGACGCTTTCCTACACCGGTAGCGTAGTTTCTAGACGCTTTACTACACCAGTAGTGTTGTCGCTAGACTCTTGCTGGCCGGTCCGGAGGTCACGGGTTCGAATTCACATTGCTCGGATTGTTAAAGTCCCGGGCTCGCAAGTCGACCTAGCCTAAACTGAGCAACAGGAAATGTCTTGGGAAGTGACGTGTTATATTGACTACGTCATTCCTGGACTTTTGATTGATCTACGAAGAATTCGTCTGGCACCATATGTAAAATTGTCATTTACTGGGAGAGACTGAGGACCTACGGTACTCACACTCCTCTTGCTGAGACGATGGAAACAATAACAGTAACAGTTGTTAATGTAGCCGTTGGAATCCCAGTTATCACAAAAAATACGGGGGTGGCCGTTGTAGAAGGGAGATGAATATTCTATGTGTTACAATATTATTACAATATTACATGAAAAGTACATTTGGAACCAAGTGAATATAAAGGATTTGCTGGAAGCTGTATACTCCTCTGGGGCAACTAGAATTTACACATTGGGCAATTAGAACGTACACGATCTAATCTTTCATTTCAAAGTAGGACAGTCGTGCATTTTGTATGATGGCCAGGCCTAATAGCGGCACTAATCTCAGTCTGTGAGGCAAACCACTAGAGGCCAGTCTGGTGTGGCCAGAACAGAAAACACACTTCCACACACCTCCACACACGCTGACGGTGTTGGGCAGCGGTTCCCACGCTGTCGGTGGTAAATGTCAACGAAAGTTCCAATGTTTCGAGAGTCAGTGCTTCCCAGGCTTTTTCGAGTTGCAACCTCCCCCCCCCCCCCCCCCCTCCTTTTATTTTTAAAAATAGAAATAACCTGAGATCCCCTGCAACATTTGCATACATGTAAATGAAAGTAAAGGACCCCTTAGGGTGCATTGAATATATGGTGCTGGACTCATTGTTTATAGACCAAGTGGCACGTAGTGTGTGATCTGGTCACAGCGCATGTGCATAAAAGCGCAACTGTAATAGGACAACGAAACCTGAGTAAACATGCATTTTTGAGAATACAATTATAACCTCGTGTTTGCTATGGAGCTTGTGCTTGTATATGGGCAATCAGTTTCCTAGTTGGCGGTTGGATGTTTGTTGAAACCAGTTACCTGTGGCCAACAGTTTTCAGCCTCGTCTTTTGAATTGGATTTGACATAACGAAAGGGTTGACAATCCGCGTTTCTGTTAAATGGAAGTAAAACTTGAAATACAAGCGAGCAGATATTACTGCTTGATTGGTTCGTAACTGATTGGTTCCTTGGTTGATTGATTGTTTGGTTGCTTGTTGGTTGATTGGCTGATTATCTGACTAGTTGTTTCGCTGATCGTTTGATTGTTTGGTTGATTGTTTTTTTTTTTTTTTTTTTGAAGCTTGTTCCGTTACATGCTTGCTTTTTTTTTTTTTTTTGCTTTTTTGGCTCGTTGGTTCACCCTCTGGTAGACTCTTGAGTAAGTATATTGTTCTTTAACACAGAAGCCACAGACAATATGTTTCACGAATTATTGCTTGGCATATTTCGCTGCGTCTCGTCGAGTGCCTAATGCAGATTTATATATCACTAGCTGACCCGGCCCGGCTTCGCCCAGACTCTGGTGGGGAGCATCTCATTTAATTCATATAAGTAGTCATATAAGTTCTCGTTCCCGTTACTGACTATCTGTCTGTCTGTCTGTCTGTCTGTCTATCTGTCTGTCTGTCTGTCTGTCTGACCCGGCCCGTCTTCGCCCAGACTCTGATGGGGAGCATCTCATTTAATTCATATAAGTAGTCATATAAGTTCCCGTTCCGACTATCTATCTGTCTGTCTGTCTGTCTGACCCGGCCCGGCATCGCCCAACTCCTGGTGGGGAGCATCTCATTTAATTCATATAAGTAGTCATATAAGTTCCCGTTCCCGACTGTCTGTCCGTCTGTCTGTCTGTCTGTCTGTCTGTCTGTCTGTCTGTCTATCTATCTATCTATCTATCTGTCTGTCTGTCTGACCCGGCCCAGCCCATGGTGGAGAGCATCTCATTTAAATTATATAAGTAGTCATATAAGATCCCGTTCCCGACTATCTGTCTGACTGTCTTTCTGTCTTGGGTAAATGTAGGAGGGAGGAGGAAGAGGGAGGTGGAGGAGGGAAGAGGAGGGAGGAGGAGGGAGGAGACAGGAGGAGTAGGGAGGAATAGGAGGGAGGAGGAGGGATTAGGAGGAGGAGGGAGGAGTAGGGTGGAGGAGGAGGCGAGGAGGAGGGAGGAGGAAGAGGGAGGAGGAGGGAGAAGGAGGGAGGAGGAGAACGCAGGAGGAGAAGGGAGCAGGAGGAGGAGAGGGAGGAGGAGGGAGAGGGAGGAGGAGGGAGGAGGAGGAGAGAGTAGGAGGAGGGAGGAGGCGGAGGGAGAAGGAAGAGGGAGGAGGAAGAGGGAGAAGGAGGAGGGAGAAGGAGGAGAAGGAGGGGGAGGAGGAGGAGGGAAGGGGAGGAGGGAGGAGGAGGAGGGAGGAGGAATGTGAAGGGAGGAGGTAGAGGGAGGAGGAGGAGGGAGGCGGAGAGAGGAGGAGGAGGGAGGAGGAGGAAGAGGAAGGAGGAGGAATGAGAAGGGAGGAGGGGGAGGAGGTAGAGGGAGGAGGGAGGAGGAGGAGGTACAGGGAGGAGGAGGGAGGAGGCGGAGAGGGAGGAGGAGGAAGGAGGAGGGGGAGGAGTGAGGAGGAGGGAGGAAGAAGGAGGAGGAGGGAGGAGGAGTGGTGAGGAGGATGGAGGAGGATGAGGGAGGAGGAGAGAGGAGGAGGAGGGAGGAGGAGGGATGAGGAGGAGGGAGGAGGAGGAGGAATGTGAAGGGAGGAGGAGGGAGGAGGTAGAGGGAGGAGGAGGAGTGAGGAGGAGGAGAGGGAAGAGGAGGAAGGAGGAGGGGGAGGAGGGAGGAGGAGGAGGAAGGAAGAAGGAGGAGGAGGGAGAAGGAGGGATGAGGAGGAGGAGGGAGGAGGAGGAAGAGGGAGGAGGAGGAATGTGAAGGGAGGAGGAGGTAGAGGGAGGAGAAGGGAGGAGGAGGGATGAGGAGGAGGGAGGAGGAGGAAGAGGGAGGAGGAGGAATGTGAAGGGAGGAGGAGGGAGGAGGTAGAGGGAGGAGGGAGGAGGAGGAGAGGGAGGAGGAGGAAGGAGGAGGGGAGGAGGGAGGAGGAGGAGGAGGGAGGAAGAAGGAGGAGGAGGGAAAAGGAGGGATGAGGAGGAGGAGGGAGGAGGAGGAAGAGGGAGGAGGAGGAATGTGAAGGGAGGAGGAGGGATAGGGAGGAGGGGGAGGGGAAGAGTAAGAGGGTAGGAGGAAGAGTGGAGAGGAGGAGGGAGGAGGTAGAGGGAGGAGGAGGAGGGAGGAAAAGGGAGGAGGGAGGAGGAGAGAGGAGGAGGAGGGAGGAGGTAGGAGGAGGAGGAAGAGGGAGGAGGAGGGAGGAGAAGGAAGGAGGAGAAAGAAGGAGGAGGAAGAGGGAGGAGGATGGAGGAGGAGAGGGAGGAAGAGGGAGGAGGATGAAGGAGGAGGAAGAGGAAGGAGGAGGAAGAGGGAGGAGGAGGAAGAGGGAGGAGGAGGATGGAGGAGGGAGAGGGAGGAGGGGAAGAGGAAGAGGGTAGGAGGAGGAGGGGAGAGGAGGAGAAGAAGGGAGAAGGAGGGAGGAGGAGAAGGAGGAGGAGGGAGGAGGAGGGGAGAGGAGGAGGGAGGAGGCAGAAGGAGAAGAAGGAAGGAGGAGGAGGAAGGAGGGAGAGGAAGGAGGGAGAATGAGGAGGGGAGGAAGGAAAGGGAGGTGGAAGAGGAGGAGGAGGGAGGAGGAAAGAGGTAGGGGGAGGAGGAGGTAGAGGGAGGAGGAGGAGGAAGGAAAGGGAGGAGGAAGAGGAGGAGAAGGGAGGAGGAGGGTGGAGAGAGGAGGAGGAGGTAGAGGGAGGAAGAGGAAGAGGGAAGAGGGAGAAGAAGGGAGAAAGAGGAGGGAGGATGATGAGGGAGAAGGAGGCAGGAGGAGGAGGAGGGAGGCAGGAGGAGGAGGGATGAGGAGGGAGAGGGAGGAGGAGGGGAGATGAGGGAGGAGGGGGGAGGAGGCGGAGGGAGTAGGAGGGAGGAGGATGGAGGAGAAGGGGAGAGGAAGAGGGAGAAGGAGGAGGTAGGAGGGAGAGGGATGAGAGGAAGGAGGAGGAGGAAGAAGAAAGAAAAACTATGACAGTTGACAGCTCTGGAATGAAAGGAAGGCGTGTAGAAAATTTCATCTCAATCGGATGGGCCGTTCGCGAACAAATAAAGGACATACATATTTACATACATACATATATACATACACATATACATACACTTTGTTTTATATAGCTGACCCGGCCCGGCTTCGCCCAGACTCTGGTGGGGAGCATCTCATTTAATTCATATAAGTAGTCATATAAGTTCTCGTTCCCGTTACCGACTATCTGTCTGTCTGTCTGTCTGTCTGACCCGGCCCGTCTTCGCCCAGACCCTGATGGGGAGCATCTCATTTAATTCATATAAGTAGTCATATAAGTTCCCGTTCCGACTATCTATCTGTCTGTCTGTCTGACCCGGCCCGGCATCGCCCAACTCCTGGTGGGGAGCATCTCATTTAATTCATATAAGTAGTCATATAAGTTCCCGTTCCCGACTGTCTGTCTGTCTGTCTGTCTGTCTGTCTGTCTATCTGTCTGTCTGACCCGGGAGGAGGAGGAATGTGAAGGGAGGAGGAGGGAGGAGGTAGAGGGAGGAGGAGGAGTGAGGAGGAGGAGAGGGAGGAGGAGGAAGGGGGAGGAGGGAGGAAGAAGGAGGAGGAGGGAGAAGGAGGGATGAGGAGGAGGAGGGAGGAGGAGGAATGTGAAGGGAGGAGGAGGTAGAGGGAGGAGGAGGAGGGAGGAGGAGGAGAAGGGAGGAGGAGGAGGAATGTGAAGGGAGGAGGAGGGAGGAGGTAGAGGGAGGAGGAGGAGGAAGAGGGAGGAGGAGGAATGTGAAGGGAGGAGGAGGGAGGAGGTAGAGGGAGGAGGAGGAGTGAGGAGGAGGAGAGGGAGGAGGAGGAAGGGGGAGGAGGGAGGAAGAAGGAGGAGGAGGGAGAAGGAGGGATGAGGAGGAGGAGGGAGGAGGAGGAATGTGAAGGGAGGAGGAGGTAGAGGGAGGAGGAGGAGGGAGGAGGAGGAGAAGGGAGGAGGAGGAGGAATGTGAAGGGAGGAGGAGGGAGGAGGGAGGAAGAAGGAGGAGGAGGGAGAAGGAGGGATGAGGAGGAGGAGGGAGGAGGAGGAGAGCATCTCATTTAAATTATATAAGTAGTCATATAAGATCCCGTTCCCGACTATCTGTCTGACTGTCTGTCTTGGGTAAACGTAGGAGGGAGGAGGAAGAGGGAGGTGGAGGAGGGAAGAGGAGGGAGGAGACAGGAGGAGTAGGGAGGAATAGGAGGGATGAGGAGGAGGGAGGAGTAGGGTGGAGGAGGAGGCGAGGAGGAAGAGGGAGAAGGAGGGAGAAGGAGGGGGAGGAGAACGCAGGAGGAGAAGGGAGCAGGAGGAGGAGAGGGAGGAGGAGGGAGAGGGAGGAGGAGGAGAGAGTAGGAGGAGGGAGAAGGAAGAGGGAGGAGGAGGAGGGGAGGAGGAGGAATATGAAGGGAGGAGGAGGGAGGAGGTAGAGGGAGGAGGAGGAGGAGAGAGGAGGAGGGAGGAGGAGGAAGAGGGAGGAGGAGGAATGTGAAGGGAGGAGGGGGGAGGAGGTAGAGGGAGGAGGAGGAGGTAGAGGGAGGAGGAGGAGGAGGGAGGAGGAGCGAGGAGGAGGAGGAAGAGGGAGGAGGAGGAATGTGAAGGGAGGAGGAGGGAGGAGGTAGAGGGAGGAGGAGGAGTGAGGAGGAGGAGAGGGAGGAGGAGGAAGGGGGAGGAGGGAGGAAGAAGGAGGAGGAGGGAGAAGGAGGGATGAGGAGGAGGAGGGAGGAGGAGGAATGTGAAGGGAGGAGGAGGTAGAGGGAGGAGGAGGAGGGAGGAGGAGGAGAAGGGAGGAGGAGGAGGAATGTGAAGGGAGGAGGAGGGAGGAGGTAGAGGGAGGAGGAGGGAGGAGGAGGAAGGAGGAGGGAGGAAGAAGGAGAAGGAGGGATAGGGAGGAGGGGGAGGGAAAGAGGAAGAGGGTAGGAGGAAGAGTGGAGGTAGAGGGAGGAGGAGGAGGGAGGAAAAGGGAGGAGGGAGGAGGAAAGAGGAGGAGGAGGGAGGAGGAGGAAGAGGGAGGAGGAGGAAGAAGGAAGAGGGAGGAGGATGGAGGAGGGAGGAAGAGGAAGGAGGAGGAAGAGGGAGGAGGGGAAGAGGAAGAGGGTAGGAGGAGGAGGGGAGAGGAGGAGAAGGAGGGAGGAGGAGAAGGAGGGAGGAGGCAGAGGGAGAAGAAGGAAGGAGGAGGGAGAATGAGGAGGGGAGGAAGGAAAGGGAGGTGGAAGAGGAGGAGGAGGGAGGAGGAAAGAGGTAGGGGAGGAGGAGGAAGGAAAGGGAGGAGGAAGAGGAGGAGAAGGGAGGAGGAGGGTGGAGGGAGGAGGAGGAGGGAGGAGGGAGAAGAAGGGAGGAGGGAGGATGATGAGGGAGAAGGAGGCAGGAGGAGCAGGAGGGATGAGGAGGGAGAGGGAGGAGGAGGGAAGATGAGGGAGGAGGGGGGAGGAGGCGGAGGGAGTAGGAGGATGGAGGAGGAGGGGAGAGGAAGAGGGAGAAGGAAGAGGGAGAAGGAGGAGGGAGAGGGATGAGAGGGAGGAGGAAGAGGAGAAGGGTGGAGGGAGGAGGTAGAGGTAGGAGAAGAGAGGGGGAGAGAGTTCGCCATTCCGAATTCATACTCGTCTAGTTCTTCCCTTCTACACGACTGTAGATAACTTCCTTACACATAAAAAGATGAATTGTTATTGATATTGCCGTGGCATGGAGGAATATCAGCAGCAGAGTTGATCCAAAAAACCAAAGACTGAGATCTACGGAGAGCCATGAACGCCTACGCCAGCCGGCACGGCACTTGATGATGATGATTGCCGTGTGACGATTCTGTGTAGTCACGTCATTTTCTTCCCTTTCCCTAGCGTTTTGGTTCGGGGATTCTTTCATCATCATCATCATATATTTACGTACGTATTTTGGGAGGGGGAGGAGGGAGGAGGAGGAAGAAGAAAAAAAAACTATGACAGTTGACAGCTCTGGAATGAAAGGAAGGCGTGTAGAAAATTTCATCTCAATCGGATGGGCCGTTCGCGAACAAATAAAGGACATACATATATATTTACATATATATTTACATACATACACTTTGTTTTATAGATATAGATATAAAACTAATAGATGAACAATACCTAAGCTGAAACAATAAAACACATAGTCACAGGTTTTGTTCGCATGTGGAACATCTGTTATCCCCACGGTAAATTCAAATTTACCACGAACTGGTTCTGACAAGGGAACACATTATTTTAAATATGTTGTGTCACCTGTTATCCTCTCTTCAATTAGAGGCACTAACGTTATCTTTGCACGAAGTCGCGGAGATCGGTCTCTGACGTCGATAACCAAGTAAATATTTGCCTCCGCCGTTGACCTTCAAAGTCACTTCCTTTCGTTTATCGAAAATCAATATTACAGCCACTAGTAAACAGAAAGCGATGTTAGTTAGTTGTATATCCTTTACAGGACGTCGTTGTCAACCCCAGCATTTTTAGCTGTTTATGATTTCATGGCAAGTTTACGTTCAGTAGTTTGTCATTGCCTTTTTGAACGACGGCAGTCATACTATTGTTCAAAAATCAACGCAATGCGGTCTGATTCCAAATCTCCCGTAGCTGTGTTTCGAACGCGTTATGCGGGATTACGAATTGCGTTTGTAACCCCTTCGCGACAGCGCCGGCAAAGCGATGTCATTCATTCATTCATTCATTCATTCAATCATTCATTCATTCATTCAGTAGCATGTCAAGAGAAAACTTCTCGATCATAAGCAAGATGTCCCGCGTCCGATACACCCATCTGGAGATCATCCGCCACATCCTGCAACCATCTTCACTTTGGCCTTTCTCTTCCTCTCTTCCCAGGCATATACCCCTCCATTATTGTTCTCTCCAAAGTTTCATGACGTTTCAAGTGACCAAAATATTTCAATTTACTTTGTTTTAGCGTCTTTAATGCCGGCTTCCTGGCCTAGAGGTTAGCGACTTTTCTCCGTAATCTCGTATACTCTGGTAAGTAACGTGACGACGGTGAGAATCAGCAGTGGTTCGAATCGCGTCGGTAACTTACGGGGTATGTGAGCCGGCCTCTCAGAAAGCATTGGCAAACTACTGAGCGTAATGTTGCCAAGAAATCAACAATCAGCTGAAAGATGCTGATGTTGACAGCCATGTACTGTAAAGGATATGCAAAACATTTAAAACATCTGTCCCACTCCATAATTTATTCAGATGTTTTAGCCTTTGAAGAGCAATTGATAGTCGTCTTTTCTTCTTCTTTGCATTCATCCGGGGTGTGTTTTTTTTTTCAGATGTGATTGCGGTCTGTCTAAGTTATGCGTCCTTGGGCCGAAATCCGTAGGCCGACACATCCAACTTTAGCGTGCTTTTTTGACCAGGTAGCATTCCTGGGAGACTCTCACTATTTGTGGTACCGTCCACATCCCAGCTGGTCATGTTGGAACAGTCGAAGACTTCACGGTCATCCCTCAAGGGAAGGCAGGGACAGTCCATGGCATCTTCCGCCATCCAGGGTGGCTTCCATAATTGCAGGGTCGACACATAGCGCCCTGGTGCTGGGCTCACCGAGGGAATCGTCACGTCCTGCTCATGGCTGCTTTAATTTCTCACTTCAATATATTGGGCATTTCGTTCGCCCCGGGCCGTTCCCGCACGAACCAGACTTGTCTGCAGATGTATCCACTCAGCGAGTTTTCGGTTCGGACATGTACTTGTCGTTGTGTCAGTCAGAACTGTTCCAGACACGTCGGACATTCGGAAAACTACATAGTCAGAGCTGTTCCGAACAAGAGCGGTATTCGGAAACTAGGTAGCTGTTCCTAGCACGAGGGACATTCGGAAGACTAGTTAGAGCTTTTCCGGCCACGAAAGACATTTCACTCGGACGTAATTGCGTAGTGCCAATTTTTATTTTGCCACCCGTAGGCTGGCACTTCCGTCTTCGGCGGGCATTTTTAATGAGGTTAGCCTTCCTCGGGTTTCGAGGCAAGTTAGACTCTTATTTCGACTTCCACTCAGCAAGATTTTGCTTCGGGCTGTCACGTAATGGATTCGCTAGCCAAGCGTTCCATTTCGTGTCAACGAGACAATCTTCCACCTTTGACTACACTCACTCCATGAGTACAGTTACAGACTTTCATCGGAACGTGCGACCGAGGTGTTTTTCCACCTTTAGTACTCGCTCACGAGGTAGGCTACATGTGCTGCCGGCTCAGCACCTTACCTCCGTGCGTCTGTGGGCGAGAAACGGCCAGGCCCTCTCATCCGGGGATCCCTCATATCCCCCAGCTGAGAGCCTTCGAACGAGTATCTGCACCAAGCATGTAGCGTGCTCAGCTCCTCACCTCAATTTTGATGTAGGTAAGTGTCGGCCAGGCTCTCACATCCGAGGGTTTATGGCTTAGAGACGTTCAGCCATACCCCTCGGCTGAGAACCTTGGAGGTTTTGTCCGGATTGAGATTATAGACATCGTTTGCCTGATTTAAACTTCTATCCTCAGTCTGCCTGCAGGGCAGCAGGTTGTGTCTCTCTTAGTCTGGTTCCTATACCAAGAGCTGTTCAATATGTAGTTGTAAATCCATTGGCATAGCTCTTGGGGTCAGTGGGACACTCAAGCTTCCCCACCAAGGCAAGGTGGAGACACATCGGGGGAGATAGTCGTCTTTTAATTTCTTTTATTGTGTCACCATTGTTGGTAATCAATGACCAGAGATATTCAAAATTTTCCACCACCTCCAATCTTTCCTCAATAACATATATTTCTTTCTCCATAGTAATTTTATCTGCATGCATTATCTTTGTTTTTGTTATGTTAAGATTAGTCGTTAGTCGTTAGTGGCGGTTCCAACACCACAGCAAAGGGTCGTCCCCATTATGCTCCGTTCCTGTGCCAGTGAATATCATATAAAATGTTCCCCACTGTCCCATGTGAAAAGCGGAAAAACAGGAGTCTCGACAAACAACGGCCCGCTCAGGCACCCTGTGCATAATGCCGCCGCCAGAATGTCACCACAAAAGTCCTCTACGAAACATACCTTTCATCCTTGATTGAAGCAGCAGTCACTTTCCCAACCAGATGTTCACCTACAAAGTCTCGATATTTCTAGATGTTGTTGTTACGTTTCTAGATGTTTTCTAGCCAGCCACACCATTTTGTCTCGAAATATAGTTCACGCAACAAAACAACCTCGAACAGATGTAAAGAAACATTTCACTATACATAATGCCGTCACCAGAATGCCAACACAAAAGTCCTCTTCGAAAACACAGTTCATCAGAAAACATCAGTCACTAGAAAACCAGCAGCCACACATTTCTGCATAAGGCAAGAAAACCTGTCAATTCTGGGACATAGCCAGTCGCCATTGCTCTGAACATGTAGTTCACGCTCCACAACATCGGGCACATGTAAAAGCATTTCACACGAAATTCACAGCTCACAGCGTCGCGCCATGTACTCAGCTCGGTAGCAGGGCGACGGAACCACAAACTACCAGTCCAACATGAGGAAAATGCGAACGCAACGGTAGCCACGAGCATAAACACCCAGAGGCCTTAACCGTTTCACTGCCTATCCTCCATGTTCGTGACCGGAAGTGCGATGCTATTTTAAGGTTATTTTCACTATTTCTTTGGTTTTAAGATATTAAGTTTCCTACACTATTCTGTGATGCGGATAGCAATACTGCATCATCGGTATATCGAATCTCTGGTATTTCATGACCACCGATATTTAAGGCATCATATTGCTCCCTGTTTATATCATCTCTGACATTTCTCATTATGTTTTCAGCGTACAGGTTAAACAAATAGAGTGACAGTATACAGCCCTGACGGACTCCTTGCTTGATGTCAAACCAATCTGATGTCTCACGTCTATTCTAACCGCTGCTTGTTGGTCTAGATAGAGCATTTTTATGAGTTGTACTACATGTGATGGAAAGCCCATATTTCTCATGATTTCCAAAAGTTTCTGATGTTGTACACAGTCAAAAACCTTTGAATAATCCACAAAACATGAGAATAGGTTTACATTAAATTATCTGCACTTCTCTATTATTAAACGCATGTTTAGTATGTGATATCTTGTTCCTCTTCCTTGTCTAAATCCAGCTTGAACCACGTTAATCTATTCTTCCATTTTCTTACGAAGTCTTCCCATTATGACTTTTAGTAGAATTTTACTTACATGACTGATCAGGCAACAGTTCTATAGTTGGTGCATAATTTCAGGGTGCCCTTTTTGGTATTGGAATGAAGATAGTTCGCTTCCAATCTTTTGGTCATATACCATATTTCCATATCTTTTTTTACATAATGCGTGATAGATTCAAAGCGATGTAGTCATCGTGTTATTGAACAGTTTTGTTTTTTTAAATATATATATATATATATATATATATATATATATATATATATATATATATATATATATATACTCGCCCCGCTTTGAACTCAAGCGTAGTCCATACACACTATTTATAGTAGTGATGGACTAAATTTGGGTGTGGATTAGCTTTCCCTATTAACAGTGTCCCTCGCCATCAGACGAACCCACTCTGACTTCAGAGGTACTTGTAATTTATGTCCCAAAGTCAAGGACGACAGATCACCATTTTAGTCCAGCTGTCCGGTGTAGGGGTTGAACCGCTTACCTCGGTATCAGCACACCGGATGTTTAAAAACGTGTTCTTACTCATTCGGCCATGCGGACCTGCTACAACAGTAGTGAAAACTGCTTTGGCAAAATTTCCTATAAAAATAATTAGTACTAAAATAAATCACCACAACGTCCCCATCTCCCATACCCAGCAACTCCTTGTTTTCCCACGAAAAATACAATTGGCGCCCCCTTGTGGCCCACTGTTGGAAGACCACGCTGGCTGTGAACTCAAACGTAGTCCATACGTGTGCAACTAATGCGTCTAGTGCACTGGGCTGGGTGTTGTTGTTGTTTTTTTTTGCGTGTGGATTAGCCTTCTCTTTTACGGATGTCCCTCGCTAACGAGAGAAGCCACTCAGACTTCAGAGGACCCGGCAAGGCTAACCCGGTCGACAAGGTACCGCCAAAGTCGGATGTGTTGGCCTAAGGGCGTATAACCGGACACATCGCATTTACGTCTGGGGGAGGGGACACTCCGGATGAACGCAGAATAAGATGAAGACTTTAGAGGTACTTGTAATTTACGTCCACAAGTCAAGGATTAACTCATTCATTCAGTAGCATGTCCTTTGCAGAACTGGGTCCCGTAAGAACCTTCCGGGAAATTTCTCGGTCATAAGCGTGTCCGATACACCCATCTGCAGATCAACCGCCACATCCTACACCAATCTTCTCTTTGGCCTTCCTCTTCCTCTCTTCCCAGGCATATACCCTTCCATTATTGTTCTCTCCAAGCTGTCATAGCGTTTCAAGTGACCAAAATATTTAAATTTACTTTGTTTCATCGTCTTTAGTAGCCAACCTTCTTCAATATTCAGCTCTTGTCATATGGATGCATTTGTTCTTTTATGTATCCAAGATATTCTTAGAACCCATCTATAACATGTATGTTTACTGAAAAGTTACTGAAATACTACTGGTAGGTTTGTTTTGTTTCGATTGTTTTTCTTCGTATTTAGAAGCCAGTTTTGCCGAAAGGTTATAGCGCTCGCTCTAAATTTTCTTGTGAGCTGATGGTGGAGTAATGGGTTCATTCCTTACGTCAATCAGTTAAACTTAAATGGTGACTTCTCGTTAAGAAATCAATGGCAAACTCATCATCATCAAGTGTCATGCCAACTGGCGTAGACGTTCATGTCTCCCCACATATCTCGGGCTTTGGTGTTCTGGATCAACTCTGCTGCCGATATTCCTCCATGCCACCATCCCAATCCATCCATCATCAGTTCTCTTTGTCGGCCTCTAACTTTCTTCCCCTCGATCTTTCCAGGGTGATAAACCAGGTTGGCAAACTACTGAATGTAACACTGACGATAAATTCAACCTGGGGTTGACCGTGAAGTCCTATAAACGTTTTGGAACGTTTTTTGTTTAAAATTGTATTTAGAAGGCATTAGTGTGGCCCTAGTAGAAAATTATAATCAGGAAACAGTCGCGTTGATATCAGCGTTGGGGAAGAGATGATGAGGCCTTTAGTTGTCGTAATCTGTGAGGGAACACAGCTAGTATGGTTATAGATGAAGTTGGATGAAGAATCACTTGCGTGATGAATTGGATTAAAGTAAGGGAGGGGTGCGCAAATGCGTCGACCACACTCTCTCACCTGAGTCCATCTCAATCCAATGGCAAGACAACTCAAGACGACTGGAGACTAATACAGGTGCAGTGGATGACCAGGGCACTCTGCTTGCCTTGCGGTATGCATTACGTTCCACAATGCTTTTCGAGTAAACGCCGTCTTGCCCGTTAAATCATGAATGATTTCTTCTGCGCAGTCTGCCGAATCTAACAGCTATAGCAGTTGTCTGAATGGTGATGGACTTGCCAAGCTGGCGGTGTGTCTACTCATTTATCTGCCTACAGACCGATCGACCTACCAGTCAACCGACAGATCGACAGATAGAAATATAATGTGCGCACGCACGCGCGCACACACATAATAAATACAGACAGATAGACAGAGAGGCAGCAGACAGACTGACAGACATACAGACATACATATTCACGCACACACGCCCACCTACACACATGCGCATGATTGCTCGCTCGCTAGCACGCACACACAGGGACAGGCACACAGACAGGCATACACACAGAGGTACACACACACATACACACACACACACACAAACATAAAGACAGATACGTACCACACATATACAAGCACTCACACGCATATGCACACACACACACACACACACATCCTCACACTGTCTGAGGCTGCCATTGCAACGGTAATGCCAACAACAAACACGAACAATTACCTTGTCTTTTCTGGAATGTTCTCCTCCGAGGAAAGGTTAATTAAATCTTCACCAACCTCGGATCTCCTTCTGGCTGGGTAGAACTAATGTCACGTGTAGGCAAAAGTCATCCCACAGTCTGTGCTCGGGTCACGTCTCCTTGCTCTAATCTGTTTGTGGGAAGGCATGGGACGACCTAGAAAAGCAAATACGATTATACCCATCAGTGGTGTGACAAATATATTGTCAGCTAGCCGCTCTATTCAAACAGAAATGAATAATAAGGAGAAGACATCAGCGGTGCTGCCTGGCAAAGCTAAGGATAGAAGGGCTTGTGTTGAGTTGGTTGTTGGATAATTGGTTCCCTCACCATGAGGTTAATGAGTGAAAGAAGAAGACAAAGTCGCTTCTTTTTTTCTTTTTGTTGCGTTCGCGCGCTTTGAACTCAAGCGTACTCCATACATGTGTTACTACTTAGTGTACACTGAACTGATTTTTGCGTGTGGATTTTTGTTTGTTTTAATTCGCATATCCTTTACAGGACATCGCTATCAACAGCAGCATCTTTCAGCTGTCTGTTGACTACTTGGCAAGATTACGCTCAGTAGTTTGCCATTGCTTTCTGAGCGGCCGGCTCAGTTATCCCTCAGGTCACCAGCGGGGGACGAACCGCTCCCAGTTCTCGCCCGCTACGAGACTCTGCGTGATAAACGGGATTACGGAGAAAGTGGTGTAACCCCTCGACCAGAGAGATCGGCCAGCTTATTCATTTGTTTATCGTACTACTTAGTTTTTGCGTGTGGATTAGCTTATTCATTTTTTATCGTTACCGATTTTTTAAAGTTGTTGTTGTGTGTGTGTGCGCGCGTGTGTGTGTGTGTGTGTGTGTGTGTGTGTGTGTTTGTGTTTGTGTGTGTGTTTTTTTCTAGGTGAGAGGGTTGGTTTCAAATGTAAGGGTATTGACTTCATTGCCTCGGGTTTTATCCCGTACGGTTCGGTCACTTTCTGCAAGGAGTCCTGCCGAAAGCGTCGCAGAGAGCACGAACTATGTAGCTCCAAGAACGACCCCAAGGAGTCTCCTAGAAAATTGCACTCGTGAACCGAACGATGAGGTCAGGAATCAAACCTACAACCTTCGGAGCGCGATTCAGGTGACGCAACAACTTCGTCTCGGCGACTCCTTCTGAAAGTTATCAAACCAGGAAGTCGTGTTTTCTCAAACCTATCGTATACACGCCCATGCAGTGGGAGTTAGTCGCTCAGAAAGCACTGGCAAATTACTGAACATAAAAATTTCCTAGTAAATCATAAATAGCCATAAATTGCTGGATTTGAATGCGACGTCTTGCACAGGACATGCGATTAACTGTTATCTTATCGTATACCTGCGTGTTATCTCTTAGTATAACTAACTGCAAAGACCAATGTATGTGAAAGACGTAAACAGCTGGGCAACAAGCAATAAGAACTTCATCAGAATATCCAGTCACAGAGCGGATTGAAGCTTCGTGATCGCCGATGTCTGTTCCAGACTAGCACCTGACGATGACGATGTTACTTGTATGTCCTTTACAAGACGCCGTCATCAACCCTAACATTCACTAGCTGTTTATGATTTTCTGGGCAAGTTTACGTTCAGTATTTTCCCATTGCTTTTTGGATGACCGACGCTCATCAATCAATCAATCATGTGCCATGCCGGAAAGCGTGGGCGGTCATGACTCGCCATTTCACTTGATCACCAGAGTCGTGGATCAGCTCAGTGTTCCTGCCTCGTCCATGCCACGTGGCCAAGCCATCCAGGTATTTTCCTCTCGGTCTTCCTCTTGGTCTGTTCCCCTCGATCTTGCCATTTGTCACCAAGTTCTCCAATTCTTCTCATAACATGTCCAAACATTTTGACTGTCTTCGTCTAATTTCTCAAATCAGTCTACGATTTTCATTTGTCTCCTGTAGTACTTGGTCATTGGTTTTTCTATCTGTCCATGGTACTCTTTGCATTTTCCTCAGAAACCACATTTCTGTAGCCGTCAAATGTTTTTCAGCTTGACTGCACATTGTCCAAGTTTCACATCCATACAAAAGAACACGCTCTATGTACCGCCTCAACACTCTTTTTCTCGTTTCAATTGACATCTTTTTATTGATCAGAATGTTTTTCATCTTGCTAAAGGCTACTTTCGCAATGGCGATTCTTGTTCTAATCTCTTCAAGGCATCTCCCATCAGATGTTATGACTGTTCCGAGATAATTGTATCGATTCACTTGTTGAAGAATATTCCCATTTACTTGTATATTACATTGTGGTACTTCGTTCTTCCTAGTGACGACCATAACCTGAGTCTTTTTACAATTTAATTCCAACCCCAGCTGCTCACTGTGTACAACAACCTGGCCTACTAATTGTTGCAGATCCTGTGCATTGTCTGCAATCAATACTGTATCATCTGCATATCTAATGTTATTGATGTTTCGTCCTCCAATGCTGATTCCTTCCATATCTTCAACATTTCTGAAAATATTTTCACTGTATAGGGAAAAAAAGATCTGGAGACATTACACATCCCTGCCTAACACCTCTCTTAATAGGTTGATATTGTCCCACTTCATTATCAATCCTTATGGCAGCTTGTTGTTTCCAATATATGTTTTTTATAAGTCTAATGTCTTTCCCATCAATTTGTAGATCTGCAAGCATATCCACCATGTTGACATGTCTAACTCTATCAAAAGCCTTTGTGTAGTCAATAAAGCAAAGATGTATATCCTTGTTTACTTCTATAGCACGTTCAATAACTGTTCGCAGCATATACACAGCATTTACTGTACCCTTTCCTTCTACAAACCCACATTGTTCTTCCCCTATTTCAGGTTGTATTTTCTTCCTCACTCTTTGCATGATAATTCGTAGCAAAATCTTTGTGATGTGACTCATTATACTAATTGTTCTATGTTGATCACATTCCAAGGTTCCTGATTTCTTTGGGATTGCAATAAATACAGAATTACATAATTCAGAATGTATATCTTCAGTATCATATAATGTGTTCAACAGTCTGGTGACTTCCTCTAATCCAAATTCTTCTAAAGCTTTAATCATTTCTGTTGTGATGTTATCTGCACCAGGGGCCTTGCCAGCTTTCATATGCTTAAGAACATTTTGAACCTCCATCTTTAAAATTGGTGGTCCTTCATTATTAAATCTAATATCATACTGTTCCTCTCTGTTATCATTATACAGGTTTTTCACATAATCTGTCCATACATGTAGAATCTGATCTTTTTCTATTATGATTTTGCCATCTTTAGTTTTTAGACAGCCTGTTGATGTACTTGTTCTTTTATTAGTAAGTTCCTGAATTCTTTTGTGCACTAATTTGGTATTTTGACTGTTGTGTTGTTTTTCAATTTCTAAGCACTTTTCCTCAAGCCATGATTCTTTTGCCTTCCTACATAATATTCTGACTTGTCTGTGAATTTCTTCATATTTGGCAGGATTATTTTTGTTGAGTCTTCTTGTTTCCATTAGGTGTAAAATTTCTTCAGTCATCCATTTCTTACGACCCACCTTCTTTAATTTTGGAATAGTTGTTTCTGCAGCCAATCTGATTGAATTCTTTAACATTTCCCATTGATCATTCACATCCTGGAATAATATCTCTAGATCAGACAATATATCAAATCTGTTCTGTACTTCTATGTTGAATTTGTTTTGTATTTCCTTGTCATTACTCAATGTACACAAATCATATTTAGTGTTTCCTGTTATATACTTGACTTTCTTCAGCTTTATCCTCAATGTTCCTGTAAGTAGTCTGTGGTCACTATAACAATCAGCACTGGGAACTGTTTTTGCTACTGTTAGTGCGTTTCTAAATCTTTTGCTAATCAGAATGTAGTCAGTCTGGTTTCTGATCCTGCTATCAGGACTCCTCCATGTCCATAATCTTCTAGGGTGTTGCTTAAACCAGGTGTTTCCTAAAATCATTTCCTTTTCTTTTGCCCACTCTACGAGTCTGTATCCTCTTTCATTTCTCTCTACTAAACCATAGTCTCCTACCGTGTATCTGTCACCTTGATTTCCTACTTTTGCATTGAAGTCTCCTATTATGATGTTTATTTCTGAATTTTTACATTTCTTTAAGGCAGACTCTATGTCATTATAAAATTCCTCTACACTATCTTCACTGGACTCTCCTGTTGGGGCATATACGTGAATAACATTTATGCTAAAAGGTCTGCCACTCAATTTAACTAGTAGAACTCTTTCCGACACGGCCCAATATCCTTGAACAGATGTTGATGTTTTCCGGTCCAAAATTATTGCCACTCCCCTTTGTCGATCTTCACCTCCAGAATAAATAATCTTAAAATCTGCATCTATCTTGGTGCCTGCTCCTGTCCATCTCGTTTCGCACATCCCTAAAATATTAATTTTTTCTCTTTGTATTTCTTGTACCAGATGGAAACAGAGGAAGAGGCCGACCACGTAAACGTTGGACGGAGGGAATAGCAGAATCCATGGGAATGTCGATATATGAAGCTCATAATCGGGCACTCTCACGAAGTTTATACTTCACCTCGACACCGCAAGGTACAGGAGGAACATAATGAGATGAGATGAGTATTTATTGTTTTATGTTCTCTAATTTTCCGTCGTCGCTTAACGTCCTAAAGTTCCATG